>JAUTDX010001082.1:0-87643 GCA_030844895.1 Ambrosia x helenae | reverse complement strand
TGATGAATAGAAGAAATAATAACAAAACTTACAGAAAAACTTTTAACTAATACAAAACCCTAAACGAATGAGAGAGACTGATCAACATGAACAAAGACAACGTTATATATGAGCTCCAGAAGCTTCTGCCACTTTGTGTTCGAAACACATTCTCCATCGTGACGATCTAACAGACTCGCAGCCATCCATAAAGTGTAGAGCCCAACAAAGCTCAGCCCAATACCAGAATTAAGCCCAAGTGCACACAATCATAAGCCCAGACATTTAAGTCCAACAAACAACCTGCCCACATGACTTAAACACATGTTATGTTTAACACAAATCAAATTATAAACGTACACAACATATTTTAACAGACCACGATGGCGATGGCAAGATAGACAAAAGAGAGTTCTTGGAGTTCATGAAAGGAGGAAGGGCATAGTCGAATGAATAATACGTCCCATGTTCTATCAGCTCGATCATGATGGAAATGGTACTCTAGACTTTAGTGAAGTGATGACAGTTTACTTATATACTCATAAGTGGAAGGCCGTTTTGTGATTTATGTAAAAGTTCATCACATCTACGTATTAACATGCGTAGGATGCTTAGATGATTCGGATATAAGTCATGATTATCTTTGTTTAGATTGCTATGCTAACCGGAAATTTCATCACTTTCACAAAGTGTGTCTCGCTTTGTGGACAATTATTCGTTACTTGAAGAAATGACCAAGTTAAAGTTAAGAGAGGTAAGTATACTAGTATAGTATTTGATAACAGGGGCGGATCCAGGGGGTTTTAGGCTCGGTTTGGAAAAATTAAAAAATTTAGTGGAAATTTTGAAAAATTAGTGAAAATCAGTGAAAATCTACGAAAGGAACCCCCTGGAAATCCGTCCTGAATTCGCCACTGTTTGATAATAATGTTAAATTAAGCCTAGGTACGAACAATATCATTAACATTTGTTTGTCACAGATAAGGTCTAGGCCGGTCATGCAAAGCCTGCCTACAGGCTCTAGCGATTCACTTCGGTTCAGAATGCTCATACTGTATACTACAACAACTATAAACAAAGTATTCATTATCATAACACAACCTCATCTTGTTCAGAACCCGCAGCACCTAACGCAGTCAACCCGCGACGAGTGAGTTCTAAAACTTCAATCATATTCACTTACAATTTATATATACAATCTATTGACATGCTTTTATATCTTCTCCTTTGTTAAAATATGTGCTCTACTGAATATAAGTACATATCGGGCTGCAACTTAGATGCATGTTTGTCATATGTTACAATATTTTGAGGATGGCGGGAATTATCTTTTTACATCAAGTTTTTAAGAGTTTAACGCATACTATTTACTTATATGGATTGATTACCTTAATTATCTTTTACACACACAACCCAATTATGTGATTAAATACAAAAATTATCTTTTACACGCACAACCCAATTATGTGATTAAATACAAAAATGGGCAATAAATAAAAAAAAGTGAGGAATTAAGGAACCATACAATTAAGTGTTAAATATATTTTAAAATTTTAATTTAACATGAAAAAAAAAATTCCAAAAATTTCTTTAAAGCTTTTGCATATATAAGATGTGTAGAAGCTATTTTTTACCTTTTTTTTAACTAATTATAAGCATTTTATTTTTTGATTTTTTTTGTCAAAAAAGCTTCTACCTACATTTATATACCAAATCTCTAATTAAACTTTTTGATAAAAATGATTTTCTATATATTAAATTGATTTTTTATGATATAATTAACATGTTAAATGCATGGTTCCTTAGTTCTTCACTTTTTTTAGGCTTCCCATTGAACCCACCCTATATATATATATATTATTAAAAATTGATATGTATGCATCATTTTTTTAGACGTATTGATGATGTTTTGGATTGTTTTGCTTAAAAACACCAAAACAATCAATACCGAAAATAATGTATTTTAGGCTTAAAACTTAAAGAAAAATTACACGTTAGTCCTTATGGTTTCCACCTAGTTTCAATGTCAGGTACTAAGGTTTTATTGTTTCAGCTTAAGGTATTAACCTTTTAGTACCTGACATTGAAACTAGGTGGAACCATAAGGACTAACTGTGTAATTTTTTCAACTTAAAACACTATGTCAAGAACATTTAAGCAGAGTGTTTTAAATAATTACTAGAGTGTTTTATCAGTTTGATGTTTAACTAAACTCTCAAATAGTTTGAGTTTCATATGATTTATATTTACGTGGTTTGGTAAACTTCTAATAAACCCTCAAATTTATATGTTACTTCACAAATTAATTGCATCATATCAGTGTCTTTGTTAACTTGTTGTATTCTCCGCCACATCGTGCGGACTCCCTTCTAGTTTACTATTAATTAAATCTTATTTGTTGAAGTTGCAAACTTTACTCCCATATCGATATTTGACATAAATTGTTAAGTTCCTGGAATTCAAGGACAAAATGATAATTTCATATCATATTTTTTAACAACAAACTAACCTACTCCTGCATGATTTGAACCTCCACCTATTGGATAAAGGGGAGGCACATCTTCCGCTTTGTTTTAAGTTCGATTGATAAGAGTCAATTTATAAACTAGTACCTCTAGTTGCAACGAGGCTTTTATATATGTCTAGGTTCGTTAGTTATAGATTGTGGACTGTCAGTGCTAGCCAGTAGATTTAATAAGCCTTGCACGACAAGTTTGAGCCCTTAAATAGCATTGTCGGCGGCTATTCTGTTAATGGCGATTATGATAGCGTGCTAAAGTGTTTACTCTGCCAAGTGGGTAATTGATCATCCGTAACTCCCATCGGTTCTTTAGTTTAGATTGTTGCTATATTCCTATTTGTTAATTAGGTTGTTTTTTAAGTGTTTAAAAGAGTATTGGGTTGAACTAATTTGTTTAATACATGGTTATTGGGTTTGTAAAAATCATACGGAGAGTTGGCTCTTTATATATTTATAAAGTGTGTGCCATTAGAAAAAAAAATACTATTAATTTATAACTTAATATTCCTGTTTGGAGCCGGGGGTCTCTTTGGAAGCAGCCTAGCTCTCTATCCCTAAGGATGAGGGTAAGGTTTGCCTACATCCCACCCTCCCCAGACCCTACCATAGTTTTCTATTTGTGGGATTTTACTGAGCATGGTTGTTGTTGTAATTTATAACTTAATACTATATTTGTATACGAGAGAAAAAATTGACCCCCTTAAAAATAGGTTGTATGCGGTCTCCCATCTTGCACACCCTTAGGGCCGGCCTTGCAGGTTGTAATTGTTAGATATAATGTTTGCATGTTTATATTTTGTATTTTTTTAATCAGAAATTTAAATTGCTAAACTTAAGTTTGACTGATTTTGTCTCTTGTAATATTTGATATCTTCAGCAACAATGGAAGGTAGCTCTGATCTCTTGAATGCGGCACTTTATACTGGTACTGTTGCGGGTGGTAGTTTTTGCACAATCTTATGACACTAAGGTTAAAGAATTTGTTGTGTCAGTTTCCCTCATGTATTCTATAAGTTCTTGTAAGTTTGCTCAAGTGAGACTCTGAGAGACATCCAGACTCGTATCATTTTTCTTTTCTGTGTAAGTTATTAAGATTTCATATTTTGGCTCTTCATTTTTTCCACCTCCATATAACTTTATAACTTCTTCAAGAAATTAATAAAAGTTAAAAAAATGTGTTTGGCAATTCATAAGTTTTTAATGTTTTAACTTTTTATTTGCTTTTAATAAGTTGTTTTGTAAAGTAATGGAGTTGTAACCTTTTGAAGCTTCTTACGCCTTATTGGGGGAAAATTACCCAACATGCCCTTATGACTTTTTAATGCTCCTTATAGCTTATGTCTTTTTTTATCATTTTACACGAATTAGCTAAACAAACGCTTTTTTACAAAACAACGTATTGTCTTATTGACTTTCCCCACCACATAAGTTAATCCAAACACTTTTTAAAACCTCATTTTTGAAAATCATTAGTTAATAAGTCTTTTTAACAAGAAGTCGTTTTGAACATATATAAGCTTACCCAAACATGCCATTATAAATCTGTTTGTTGAACCTCTTGTACTTTGGCTTTTAAAGTTTTATGATTAACTGAACTCACTCGACCTATTAGAACCTCTACAACGAAATAGTTGAACATATACTTTTTTTTTTTTTTGAACGCTAGTTGAACATAAACTACCCACTATGTCAGTATGTCACTACTCATGACTCTTACATGACACCCTAATTTACTCTTATATAACTTTACGTTGCTAGGTGGATTATGGTCCTAAATTTTCGATTCAATATACAAAAATGCCTTAGCTTAATACAAATTATATAATGCTTGACCCTTATTAAGACTAGTACTGGCCATTAGTTGTTTGGTGATACACATCCGTATATAAAAGACTTCTTAACACGTTTATTTTTTTAACTTTTTAAAATGTCTTCTATGTCATGACTTAATCAAATTGGGTATTTTATGCCAAAATTCAAAGACTAAAAGAGAAATTCTTTTATAGTTTAAATGCAAATACTTTGTAAACACTTTTATTTTATTTTTTTCTTGTAAATTTGTGATTTAGAGTCATGAAATGTAGAAAATTGAATATTTTTTTTGGGCTAAACAGGTCATGTTTATTTCGGCTCATGAATATGTGTGTCATGTTCAGCTTTGACATGATTTTCGGGTTTGTGTCAGGTTCGACCTGCTAACCAACCCACAAACTCGAAATGTTTAGCATTGTTCTAGATCATTCAACCTAACAGTAGCTAAACTAGTAACACAAATCACACAAAATTTAAACATCAAAACAACAATTTTGTATACAGTATACCTGAATTGTCCCAAAATCATACCTCAAAATCATGAAAACAAGTTTGCAATAGCTCTATGACCGATGTTGTTTGGTTGGTCAAAAATAATGATTTCTATAATATAGTGAAGTAAGGTCGTCTCAGAGTGAATGGGTGGAAAGTTATAGTCTTTAACTAAATTTACTAACTACCACCTAATTTCTAACTTGTTTTGGTGTTTGTAAAATTAAAAATAAAAACTTTAATTGAAGTTTAAAACCAATACGTGAAAAGAAGATCAATCTTCAAGGTTCAAACTGAATAACCTAGCTGTTTCTAACTGGAAATCATATAGACATGATTTGTTAACCTACGTGTTTAATATATAGTTCAAAAGATAATTTATTTGGTCACAATGATCAACGATTCAAAAATCGAAAGATTGATGCGACTGAGTTGTAACCTTAGGAAAGACCAAATCTAGGGGTCAAAACAATATCGAATTCAATGATTAAAGGCGAATGAACAATGGCAGCCTATAGAATTTTATCCCAATTTTTTATGCAGAAAACTAACAAAGTGATGAAAATGTTTCAAGTAAATAATCCTAAAATGTTTAAGCAAAATAAGTAAACATCTAAGACAAAAATACAAAAGTAAAGAGCAACTGAGTATATTGGAATAGCATCTAACAATAATCAAAGTGATTTCGCCACTCATGTTCATCATTCGATCTTGTTGCAGTTCTTTTACTGCTTGTAAGAAATCTACATTCTGTTCTAGCTTTATTTCATATAAATATTATATTATATTATATTACTAAACTTAACCGATACGGTCAAGAACTGTTCGTGAACTTGTTTCGTGAGAAGTTTGTTTATATTCGTTCATTTATGTTCGTTTATTTATGTTCATTTATGTTCGTTTAAGTTTTATTAATAAAATAAGTAGTTATATTTATATAAATATACCATATTTATGACATAATTGCATATTTGCAATTATGTCAAATGTTTTTTAACACCTAGTTGTTCTATGACATGTCATAGATTGATAGTTGGCAAAACACCACTCAAATGATTGATCTAAACACACAAATAGATTCATACATAAAGAGAATGTACGACAAATTTCAGACAGATTGAGAGTTTTCTTTTGGAAGTTGGAACCTTCAAACAACATTTTGAATTTTTTATCAAGAGATAAATCATATTACTCTTTTTCCATGATCGATAATCCAATGAGTTTGAACAGTCATTACATACCCATGCGTGTCCTTTGTTTCCAAATTTATATTCGAAAGAATTTTTAAATGAATATTCAATGTGCCAACCGGTTTCAAACAAATGTCGGTTATTACCACGGCATGACTACCTTTTGGAGTATCTTTCTTCTTCTTTTAAACAAAGGGATCCGTATGAGTTGATTTTCTTGCTTCTCTTTGGAGCATCCTAAGCTATTGTTGTTTTCATATGTCATGAGGTCCATCTAGCTTCTTTATAAATTTGCTAAGTGAATAAACAGAACGACAACATTTATTATCAGAACTTGTGGGGAAAGAATCAACTTTCCATATTCTTCCTATTCAGTATTATGTAAATCATGGCTACAAATTGAGCTCCCGCATTTGCTACACAGTATGGTTTTTCATTTTGATTTCCAACGGAAGGAAAAATGTGTTGAATCATGTGCATAACCACTTGTCCACTGTAAATTAAGAGAAGAGTTAGTGATTGGAGGACAAACTTTTATCTTATGCAGACAGTTTGTTGCTGGTTCACCCATGGAGTAGGAAGCAATTACTGGGTATTTAGGCCCACCATCAAGAAAGTTTTTTTTCGTAAGGTATCACGAAATGCATCTTACTGTTCACTGAAAAAAATAGTATTCTATATCATCAATCCCGTATATCTTTCTTCACCTAAGTGGGTCAGGATGGATTTGGCGCATCCTAAACTATTGTTGTTTTCGTATGTCATGAGGTCCATCTGGCTTCTTTATAAATATGCTAAGTGAATAAACAGAACGACAACATTTATTCATCAGAACTTGTGGGGAAAGAACCAACTTTTCATACTTCTTCCTGTTCGGTATTATGATCATGGTTACAAATTGAGCTCCCGCATTTGCTACACAGTATGGTTTTTCATTTTGATTTCCAACGGAAGGAAAAACGTGTTGAATCATGTGCATAACCACTTGTCACTGTAAATTAAGAGAAGAGTTAGTGATTGGAGAACGAACTTTTATCTTATGCAGGCAGTTTGCTGTTTGTTCACTCTGTGCTATATTCACTAACTGTTTACTGGGCCTCTTTGTTTGTTTTGCCTAGTAGCTTTATTGATGATATTAATAGGATTATTAGGAGTTTCTTATGGTGTCAAGGACATTATAAACATGATAAAGCAAGAGTTATAAACTTCATGGGAAAAGTTCATAGGAAATTGAAACTAAATAGGATTCCTGGTTTGGGAAGAAAATTTTGGAGTATAAGAGATTTGTTAGGGTAATTGTATTGCTAAGATTGACAATGGTAAAATTGGTTAATGCTTGGTTCAATCAATGGCATACTAATGGTTTTTATTTTCTCTTACATGCAGAAGGGATATTAAGCCTGTTGGTTTTGGTTGGAATTGTAGATTGGCTGTTTTGTTCTTAGATGCAGAGTGGAATGTTCCTAATGAATGGAAAGCTTAGTATTCTTGGATGTTTATTGATGGTGTTCCCGTGATGAGTGAAAATTGTCAAGATACCTATATGTGAAAATTGTTAGAGTGGAATGTTCCTAATGAATGGGTCTAGTGTTCTTTGGTGTAAATTTGTGTGGTTTAGCCAACATTCTATTATCGATTTTTGAAGGAAGGATCGTCAAAGTAGTTGTCTACCGAACTGTCCTAAAAGTGCGTCAGGACTTGATGGACGACGAAAGTAAGATGTAAAATATTTTGCAAATGTTGCATCTAAATTCCATCAGGATACTGGAGTTGTTAGTCAGCAAAGCAATGAAAAATCTATTGCAGCTACATTGGATGCTATTTATAGATATTCAAGAGCTTACACGCTGAAAGGACCGGTATAAATTCTTATCTTTAATCTTACTATTTATACCCAATCAACAATCGTTAATACTACATACTAATGTTTTCTAGTTGGCTCTTTTGTAGACATGAAAAACCCATATTTTAATGAACATTATGTAAATGTTAAATAATAATCTATATAAGATTATTAATTGAAGTAAATGCTTCGGTGATAAAGCATGAAGCATTATCTGTCATTAAGCATCAAGCATTGTTCAATCAATCTCTTCAAAACCACTAGAACGCTCTTCCTTTCCTCGATCGATTTTTGAAATTTCAGCACAGATTGAAATATGTTTGTGATGGAAATCATGGTGAGGGTTGGATGAAGATTTCTTAGGGTGTTAGGATTTATCTCTTGAGGGTGTTTATGGAGTGATCCAAGCTCCAAAGGTCACTCAAGAACCTTAGAATGATTATTTGCGGGCTAAAGAGTCCCTGGTGGGAGAAAGAAGTAAATGAGGGATGTCTCAAATGAGGGATGAATGCCTCTATTTATAGACAAGGAGAGTAATATTATTTATAAATATGAATAATATTTATTAAATTGAGGCAGACTTGTCTCTTCCTTATGGTTCAAAACTTTGCATGTGGGAGAAAAGGTTGTTGTACCATGTACCCTTTGTCCCTTAGCCACAACTTTATCTTCTTTTGAGAAGCTTGTTCTCCACTCATCCTGTAAATATGCTTTCTTCTTTTAATCTTTTTTGCTTTTTATTTACAAAAACCTGCATTTATCAATTATAAAGGATTTAGTCGTATTTTCCTATGATAATAGCATGATTTTGGTGCAAAAAGGATAGTTAATGCACATGTAAAACTTGTATAAATTGCGCACATCAACCTTAATTGTGTTTAGTTGTTTAATTACTCCACTAACTTCTCTACTTTGTCTTCTCTCTTTTCCCATACCTCTCTCTATTTCTTTCTTCCTTTCTTCATTTTGGTCATTGAGACGTGACTTCACTTGGAGAAAAGGTCTACACTTTGGAGCATGCTGGATATTCTTGGCTTAATTGCCTACCCTCGTGTTTTTTATCCTTCAAACTGTTGAACTCTACATGAGAGAACATATGCAATTTGAAAGGGTGGGTGCCTGTACAATAGGTTTTCTAGCATAGGCAAGCATAGTGTACAAATCCTAATCAACCAACGGACCAGTTACGCTTGCCCATGGGGGATTCCTGGAGTGAGTTTCCACTTATAGGCTAAAGCACGTCTTCATTAATCTCCAATTAGGTTCGATTCCTTTGATTAGTCAAAGTTTTTATTGGGTCTTGTGACTAGACAAGAACAATTCAGTGTTTTATGTTTTATTGTTGATCTCTTGTTTTCATGATAAACTTCTTTATATATTATATCTTATGTGTTTCATGTTGCATTTTATAATTATATTATCTATAAGTTCAAGTTTCCATGATAATCGAATGTATAAATCTCTTATTCCATGTATAGTTTGTAAACATATGATTCATTTGTGTTGGATTCTTGAAAAATATCATACCAGCGTCCCATAACCTTTGTCGTTATTCTTCCATGTTACAATTTCCCTTCCGTGATCACTCATGGTCGTTTGGTGATGCTATATCACTAAACGCAGTCCGACCACTTGTGAACACAAAACTCGTGATTCCTTTATGCTTGCTTTTTGTGATGTTTTTTCATAGGTTTGTAATCTCATTTGACCTGGTCTATGTCCTTATCGTTAGTGCTTGTACTTTCAAATTCTTTTCTATGACTTTTCCGTGGGAGTCTTAATGCATACCCAGAAGGGGTTAATCCATCACTTCACTACCCGAGATGGGATGGATTTTCTCGTTCACCCAGTACACATTTAATCCTTAATATTATCCAAAGATCCACCTTTGAGCACATGCCAAGTAATAGTCTGTAACCTTAAGATCATTGAAGCAAGCCAACAAAAAAACATGAGCCTTGTTGGTCAGCTTCATCACCTCGATATCAACGCGGAGTGATTTCATTTAACACATTCATTCTAGATTGATACAATTATAAACGTATTTAATTAAGGATGATCACCACCCCTCACGAAATGTGATGGGTGTGATTCCACATTTTCTTGATGTGTGCCACGGTAGTGGGAGTAGTAATAAATAAGGGTTGTTTATTTGAGGATGGGGTGTGATGATGTGATACACAACCCCGTGTATTTAGTGATGGATGTGATGAAATGAAAAATTGAGGTGGCACAATCTAATTGGGTGTGATAAAACCAACTGTGATGACCGCCCCAAGCACCTTAAGCAGGACCAATTAAATTACATACGTTACATATAGCAAGGCAACGGAGACATGCAATAGGGAATTAGGATGTAATCCAGCGGACATCTCCATGAATTTTCAATGAACCATACAGCTCATACACTTCCGCTACCCATCCAATCAGAATTAGGATATAATTCAGCTCTAATCGTGTTTCGTTATCCTAAGTCCACTAACTCTTTTTAAATATGCCAAGTCCACTAACTCTAATTTTAAATGTGCAATGTAACTATCTATTATTCCCATATAAACAACTCTCATCGCATATGCAGATATTTACCCCCTCAAAGTAACCTAGAAAATTAGCCCACTTATGGTGTGCTCATATAATGTATATATGTGTGGTCCTCGGGGGGCAAATAGTATGTTTATCTTCTTCGATTAATCAAGATTTTAGTCACCAGAACAATTCAATATCACCTACCCGTGACCGAACAAGTTAATCATAAACATACCAAAAGCAAAGGAATAGACTATTACCTCAGTAGCCAAACAAACGTAAACCAGAGATTATGACGGTGGTGGCTGGTTCACACATAAACCAGATGTGCAGTGGTGGCGGAGTGTGACAGTGGAAAACGGAACAAGAAATGATGGTGGCAGCGAGATGTGTGGGTGGTATGACTATGTGTCGTGCCGTCTCCAAGAAATGTAAAAAAAATGGACCTGGGCAATTACAAATAAACCGGGCCCATGTAATTTAAACCCAATCATCATATCTAAAAAAACCATAATGTGACATTAGTTGTTATAAAAATCATCAAAATAAAAGTATTGGGTTAGGTTTGTTTTGATGGGTTTAAAGTTTTAGTGATTTTTGGCGTTATTACATGGGTTAATGTTAAAAACAATTTATCACAATAGCCCACAACACGCACACACACACATATATATATTTTAAAAGAAAAAACTTTGGGCCCTCGGGATTTTCGGGCCTAGGGCCGTCGCCCTTATTAAGGGCTCTGACTATGTGAACTCGGTTCAGTACGAACGATACAAAGCAAAGATTTTTGAACTTAAAAGTTGATTTCTAAATATTTAGAAATGAATTTCATATTAATTAGTCATCGATTGCCAGTTACCAAACGGGGGATGCGGAGTACAGGCTGCCCAGGGTGTTAGTTGGAGCTCCACCGGCTAGGGGTGTTCAAAAACATCCGTATCCGAATTCGAATCTGAAATATCCGACAATCCATATCCGAAATATTGGATATCCGAAAATCGGATAATCTGAAATTTCGGATTCGGATTTGACTTTTGCAAATTTTCGGATATCCGAAATCTTAAAACATAAAAAAAAGTAAATATATATAATATAATTATATATACAAAGTTTTGTCCCCATTCCAACCCAAACCCTAATAACAAACATCGTCTCCCTCCACTCATCATCTCCTCCAAGCGCCTCCATCTTATTCCTGTCCGACTTCTCATCCCACCAGCATAGCAGCCACTCTCTATCCCCCATCGTCCCGACTTCCGATCATCTAGTAGATCTGTAAATTTTTTTTCGGTTTCTTTGTCGACCATCTGAATATAAAATCATAAGTATGTTTTCCTTTGTTTCTAACCATCAACCATCGACAAATAAAAAGCCATCGACCATCGACAAATACTTTCGTCTATTTCTGACCATCGGATATCTTTGTATTTGTTTTAAATTTGATACTTTGAATTGTTTTGAATGTTTATGCTAGTTTGAATCTCTTAATTAAGCAGGTTTGGTTTGGTTTGGTTTTAATATAAGCAGAAAACTGATTTTTTTAGATTCGAATATCCGTTGAATAATCCGAATCTCAATCTGAAATTTTGGATATCCGATTTTTGGATATCCGAAATTTCGGATACGGATTCAGATATCAATATTCACTATCCGAAATTTTCGGACATCCGTAAACCGGATAATCCGGTTTTGAACACCCCTACCATCGGTTGCACCACTTTTCGTTAAAAAAAAAAACAATTTGTACAAGAGAAGAATAGACTTGATTTTAAGTCCGTTATGGTATCATATTATTATATGGAATGAAATTGTTTCTTTCACTTACCAACCACATTGCGATTGGTCATGCATATGTACTTTGTGGCATGAATACTGCAACCACATTACAAAAAAGTTGGCAGCAGATTTCCATTCCTTACTATATCTAGCGATCAAACTAAAGGAACCAATATATCACTTAACGTACCATTACATATACACACACATCACTATCCAAACACTCGAACCATGGCTCCATCAGTCTCCATGATCCAGTCAACTCCACTAAACATTGTGGATTATGTGGTTAACAAAGGTCATGGGGTTAAAGGCTTGGCAGAACTGGGACTCAAAACACTACCACAACAATACATTCAACCACCACATGAACGATTTGATTCGAGCGACGAAGAGGTCAGGGGCGGATCTACGCCTCCATAGGGGGTTCCCAGGAACCCGTTCGGTTCGAAATTTTTAGTGTTATTATATATAGAAAATTGGGTAGGAACCCCTAAATATTTTATAAAGGAACCCTTAACCAATTGAAACAAGTGCTCTAGTGGTAATATCCCTTCCCTTCTAACATTCAGACATAAGGTTCGAGTCCCGTCGCAACCCATATTTCTTTACCTTTTTCCCTGATTTTTTAATATTAAGTTTAGGGTTTTTTTTTTGTTTGTTTAACTCAAACATATACTCTAATCAGCCACCCTTCATTCAAACCCTTCAAACCCATTTCACAGAGCTGCCCCAAGTACTGAAGTACACAACCACCCTCCTCCTCTCTTCTACAACCCTCGCCGTCCGCCGCCTCCTCGCCGCCGCCCTCCTCCTCCTTGCCTCCGCCCTCTTCCTCTTCTACGACCCTCTCCGCAGGTGACAGGTAACTATTCCTTTAAATTTCAAACTAATTTCATTTTATTATTATGTTTGTTTAACAAAGAGTCGAAACCTTTTACTTTTCATTTTCAAATTTCTACAAACGAATGTGTATTATTTTAACCTACAAAATGTTCTTTTCCTCTCATATTCATATAGCTAAATTTAGCTGTAACATAAATATAAAAAGTTGCTGCACTTTTATATTAACATAAATATTAATTGTTGTGTTTGACTTATCACTTAGTTATGTTTTTGTTAGAGTTATCAAATAATCATGTTCTTGTTGAATTGTTGTGTTTGAACTATCAATTGATAATGTTGTTGTTGTCTTTGGTATCTAGGTAGTATGCAGACAAATATTTCAAGTTTCTATCAAAGACAACGACCATTAAACCGTGAATCATCATCTTCAACAAGTAAACCCTTGAAAGTAGATTTGAATGATCTTCCATGGGATCCTTCCGAAAGGAAACCAATTTCATCTTATCACCCCAGTCAGAAAGATGAAATTAGACGGGCGTATTTGCTTAGAGGTCCATGTCAACCTAAAGGGAAAAAGAAGATTTTCCACAATCACTAATTGGTAATGGTGATAAACTTTACCCGACCCAAACTGTCAACCCGACCCATTTTTTTTGTTCGGTCATAAGAATTGGAGTATCAACAAAAGTGAACCCCCTGGAAAAAATTCCTGGATCCGCCACTGGAAGAGGTAACAAATAAAGATGCCATCCCAGTTATCGATATGGCTAACTGGGATGACCAGAAAGTAGCTGAAGCAGTATGTGATGCAGCGCGGAAATGGGGCTTTTTTCAGGTGGTAAACCATGGAGTGCCTATTCATGTTCTTGAGGATGTCAAAGATGCAACCCACCGGTTTTATGATTTACCAGCAGAAGAAAAGCACAAATACTCAAAAGAACGATCAGTTACCAATAGCGTTCGTTTTGGTACAAGTTTTTCTCCTGAAGCTGAGAATGCTCTCGAGTGGAAGGATTATCTTAGACTTTTCTTTGTCGCGAATGTTGATGAGGCTGCTTCTCTTTGGCCTCCGGTGTGCAGGTAAAGAATGACTCGTATTCAAGGGAAAATCACCACAAATGTACTATGGCCAACGAGTTTGACAAAATAGTCTTGACTTTTTAAAATTTTAATCAACACTTGACACGTGTTCCTTAGTATACTGGATGGCAACCCTGGCACAATAGACATCCATCTGGCGCAGCATATCGTTATCCTGCGCCAGGGACACCACCAACAACCAAGTTGGACTCTTAAGTCAAATCGTAGTCTTTCAGAGAATCTGGCACAACAAATTGAATATGTTGCGCCACGACGCAGGGGTGTGCCACATACGTTGAAGCTTCTGTTTGGCTAAAAACTTCCTAAATTAGAAAAAAAAGTCAAATGATATTTTTGGGAAAAAAAATATCAAGGCTATTTTGTCAAACTCATCGGTCAAGACAATCATTTTGATCATATGGTTTATGCAGGGGCGGACCTAGTTAATAACTAGGTGTCGCGTCTGTTGCTGCTCAACTTCGCGCGCGTAGTGGAAAATTTGTTTTTTTACGAAATTTGAAAAACGTTGCCACTAAAATGAAAAAAATGAAAAACGTTACTACTGAAATTCATTTATAGATCCACTGGGTTTATGACATGCACACAAGTAGGATATGTTGAAACTTGAAAGGTTTATTTTACTTTCTTTTCTTTTTTTTTTCTATGACAGGAATCAGGCTTTGGAATATGTGAAGAGTTCTGAACCCTTTGTCAAGAAGCTACTCACAATATTGATGAAAGGATTGAATGTAAAAGAGATTGACGAGAGCAAAGAGTCAATGCTTATGGGGTCAAGGAGGATTAACCTAAACTACTACCCAAAATGTCCCAACCCGGAGCTCACTATCGGCGTAGGGCGTCATTCAGACGTATCCACACTCACTATCCTCCTTCAAGATGACATTGGAGGACTTTACGTGCGAAACATAGAGACAATGAAATGGATTCATGTCCCTCCGGTTAGCGGATCTTTGGTGATCAACGTTGGAGATGCATTGCAGATCATGAGTAATGGGAAGTACAAAAGCGTTGAGCATCGTGTAGTTGCTAATGGAAGCGATAACAGGATTTCAGTCCCGATATTTGTTAACCCGAGGCCTAGTGATGTGATCGGACCTCTACCCGAAGTGCTTCAGGGTGGTGAAAAACAACTCTATAAGAATGTCCTCTACAAGGATTATTGCATGCATTTTTTCAGCAAAGCACATGATGGGAAGGCCACTGTTGAGTTTGCAAAGGCATGACTAATTTTGTATGAAATAAATTGAACCTTTGTTCAAAGAATAAAAAACATTAATAAACAATGTTGTACCACCAATAGTTCATTATGTGGTAAGTTAAATGTAATTAACTAAACATATATTGTACCAATAGTTCACTATGTGGTAAGTTAAATGTGTGAATGTGTGATTGACTCCTTTTCCACTTTACCTCCAATATTCAAACCGAAAGTTAATTGTTACAACTTATAACCAGTATTTATTATGTGATTAATCAATACATTCACTGATCAGAAGGGCGCCAAAACAAAAGGACATGTCGATTGGAATCATGGCCATGTCGATTCACCATGGGTTGCGCCGTATGTGATGTACAAACACTTTAAATACGTATACAAGAAGCTATATATGTATTTAAAGTGTTTGTACATCACATACACATTCTATTCAACTGAAGTGAAGTTCGCTTAAATCATATTCGTGTTTCATCTTTGTTTAAATATGTATTTAAAGTGTTTGTACATCACATACATATTCTATTCAACTGAAGTGAAGTTCGCTTAAATCATATTCGTGTTTCATCTTTGTTTAAATATCAATTCCTAAGATTGGGGCCAACAGTTTTCTCTGAAATGGGATGTACAAAAGCGTTCAGCATCGTGTAGTTAGAGCATGATTCAACCTAGCCCGAATAGGTTTTCCAAAGATAAAAGATTCTTAGTTAGAGCATGATTCAACCTAACCCGAATCGAAAAATCGATCTGGATTAATGCTATTGATCTTAGTTAGGAGCAAACTAACAGCATTTCATCATTTTCTTAACGACTATCCATGTCTAACCATAATCTAGTATCAGTGTGGGTCCCCACACAGAAACTATTCTTTCATAATGAGATTGGCGGGCTTTATGTGCAAGACACATATATCATGAAACGACTTCTTGTCCCTCCTATTAGGAGATCTTTGGTACCCATGACAAATCATTTGCAATAATAAGCGAGTTATTGTTTGCAAGAGTGCAAATAGGCATCATATCAGAAAAACACCACAATTGGTGAAGTCGCTTATTGGTTCAGCGACTTCATTCACTCAAAAACAAGACCCTGTCACCACTGATCAATGTGAAAGACTTTGTCCATGAAGTCGTTGTCCCTAATGGGCATCATGTTGAAGTCGCTGACCCATTTGGAGGCATTAATGAAGTCGCTGAATGAGAGTAAGGCATCTCACTGATGTCACTGACCCATATGGAGACTTCTGACATAAGACGCTGACCCAATTAGCGACTTCTGAAATGATTCCAATTAAAGTTGTGCTCGGCCTGCATTGATTCCAAGCTAAAACACAATGCACTGATTATTTGACCACAATCCTCTAATGCATGGCCTTGGGTTTAATAAAATAATTGGCTAAAATGAAGTATAGGTTTAGAGTTGATTAGATGGATGAATGACAAAATAGTAAATGTATAGTAAATGTGTAAGATGAACGTTATAAAATGAAGGTTATGGTAAAAAATGTTAGTAACAAAACTTGTGAACTTAACAACCTTCTTGTTCTTAACAATCACTTTCCCAAATCACAAGCTTGAATTCTCACAATCTTACAATAATGAATCACAGTCTTAACTTAAACCCTGGTCCCCTCACAAATGATGTGTTGTTCTTACATGATAGACATTGGGCGTTTCACATTTTTAGCAATTCAGAGAATTATAATGAGCCTATGAATGTGAAACGAGGTGATAGAAGTCTATGGGTGGCACTCCGTAATAACCCTGTGGTAGGACGGGTTTCGTAACCTCATTGATGGGGCAGGGTTTAGGGGCATTCTAGACTGTGGTCATCGTTGTTGGTTCAGGCCCCTTTGATCACACACAAAAACTCACTTGTGTTTGAATATGAAGATGAAAAGATATACAAAAGATGTATGAGACTAAGAAAAGCACACTTTTATGAAATAGACTAAATGGCTTTAAATAACCTACATACCCCAACGTACAGAGAGACTTGTTCTCAACTAACCCCACTATCTCCTAAATTCAAGGTAAACTGCAACATATTCGGTCAACACACTGCTATTTTATCATTTATTTAATGACTAAACAAATTAAACTACTAATTGATAAAACCAAATAATAATAACTAAAATGTCAATATTAAACCCAACATTCACCCCCTTAATCTTGACCGTTCCTTCTTGCTACTTGCTCGCTTCATTCTTCTTTGCTATCCGAATCACAAAGATTCGACTCTTTTTTTTTTCTTGCTACGAACCACATAGGTTCCGGTCTTGCTACTTACTACGAGCCACACATGACTCGGTCTAATGTGCGCTCTCAGTCTTTGTTCACAATCACGGTCTTTCGGTCTAAGCTTTCTACAATAAAAGCTTCTTTCGGTCTACGGTATTCCTCGGTCTATCTTGGTGTGAACTTCGGTCATTGTCACACCCACGGTCTCGGTCACCTTCGGTCTAAATTTTCTCGGTCTAGACGCCGCCGGTCTTTTGCGGCTTGTCGGTCTCCTCGGTCTCACGCCTACGGTCTTCATGGCGCATTCTTCATTCTTTCTTCAAGTCGTTCGGTCTACTATTACTTCGGTCTCTTCTCGTCGGTTCTTCTCCGACATCGGTCACGGTCTTCTTTGTCTCCTGTCGAAACAAGCTTTCCGACAGCGGTCTTCGGTCTACCTTTCATACACCGGTACAGACATTTTCCGGTGACGGTCTCTTTCTCTTGTGTTCAATGGTCTCGGTCAAGTTTCTTGGTCACCACCGTACCTTGCTTCCAATTCGTTAGTCTAGCTTCCATCTTGCATGTTGGTTTTGTTTTTTAAATCCATTCACAACTTTCAATGTAACATTAATGGTGGCTGCAAAGAGGTGCTAGGCTGTTTGCATTCTTTCATTCCAACCGTCACTCCTCTTTCCCACATCGAATAAGAATAAAAACCGAAACTCCTTGTTGGCTTGATGTCGATCTCTTTCTCGTGTTTCTGATTTCACCTATCTTTGATCTTGAACTAAAATATCCCGACTATCTCTTTCAGCAGCCTGCTTTCTAATCTTCTTTACACTATCAAAATAGTCTCACGACCTTCACCACGGTTCCTACACCTGCTGCGTTTTGCCCTGCAGCAAAAGGGCTGCACTATTTCTTGAAACCGGCTCCACCTCTTCACCCACTCTGATACCAAATGTTGGTTCAGGCCCCTTTGATCACACACAAAAACTCACTTGTGTTTGAATATGAAGATGAAAAGATATACAAAAGATGTATGAGACTAAGAAAAGCACATTTTTATTAAATAGACTAAATGGCTTTAAATAACCTACATACCCCAACGTACAAAGAGACTTGTTCTCAACTAACCACACTATCTCTTAAATTCAAGGTAAACTACAACATATTCGGTCAACACACTACTATTCTATCATTTATTTAATGACTATAATAAAACCAAATAATAATAACTAAAATGTGAAGATTAAACCAACAATCGTTATATTGACCATTCGTTAATTATCGCTTTGATTGAGCGATGGAGGCCTGAAACTCACACGTTTCACCTACCCATTGATGAAGCTACTGTCACGTTACAGGATGTTAACGTGTTGTGGGGGTTACCGATTGAGGGTAACGTTGTGTGTGGGGCGGATGACACGATGTCAATTGACGAGTCAATAGGGTTGTGCCAAAACTTCTTAGGTTTTACCCCTGAAGCGAATAAATTTAGAGGCAAATGTATTTTGGGTAGTGTTATTATTACGGAAATAAAGAACCCGTTTGTTGAAGCTGAAGCTACTGATGAAGAGTGCATTATACGTGCACGTTTAATAATTTTTTATATGATTGGTTGCATATTGTTACCTGATAACTCCAACAATAGAATAAATTTATTTTATTTAAAATTTTTACAAGACCTAAATGTAACACGATCTTATAGTTAGGGGAGTGCGGTTCTAGCTTGTCTTTATAGGCACTCGTGTGATGCGACCCACCCGGATCCATACCGGGCCGATCTTCATCCTGCAAATGTGGGCCTGGGAGAGGATTCGATGTATGGCACCACAACCAGACAACAACTTTGACTATACTTGTCCCCTAGCGGCTCGGTATAACACATCCCAAATAAATTTAATGTTTTTGTATTTTTAAATTTGTTTTATTAAACACACTTTTTAAATTATTAATTTTGTAGGTGGCAACAGGGCGATCTGAAATATACAGATACCCTACACATTGCCTGAGGACATATCGTTCTCAGCTTCAATCTTTAACCTAGGGCATGGTAAGTTTATTAATCCCGTGTAAATATACAATTTTATGTTATAGAAATTTTATGTGTTGTGTAGCTTAATTGTAATTCTTATTTGTTTATAGTTCAACTAGACCCCTACTCCATGCATTTGTCTACATTGCCGGTATCTTCACAAGCGGTATCGATAGTTGCAGGAGTTGTTGCCCTTTGATTTGCTGGGAGATTGTTGAGCATCATTTGCCGCAACGGGTTATGAGGCAATTCAACATGGTGCAATATATCTCTCCCCTAATACATATACCCATGGCGGGGCATGAACGATTGCATAACTTGGGCCGTCAAGGTAACAATTGGGTGAACTGGATGGGTAGGCATGAATCGTTTGTGAATGCATGGAATAACCGTCATAACACTGTTTACACCGCTGATACAATAACGACGCATTCCACAGAGGCCTTGTATATGCAATGGTATTCGGGTCGTGCTGTAGCATTTATATCCAATCCGAGGGTAGCACCTGTCCTAGTTGGTGGTTTTCAAGACGATGGTGCTAGAATACAGTTAATGGTAAACAATCTTTACGTGTGCAATTGATAGATTACATATATTAATTTATCATTTCTAACTAATAATTTTGTTTTTAGATGGATGCCTTGGGTTCAATTTACTAGTCTTCCCAGTATCAAGCATTTAATGATCAATGGACTGAAGAGAATGAACTCGCATTCCTAATCACGTACAATCAAGTGCACGGTGACAACGCGTCGACAACCCGTGGTTCTCGAAGTCGCGGGACCACAGTAGGGTAAAGTGCTAGTCGAGTTTAGTAACCTCATTGAGGGAACCAAACATACTTGTGATTCAATCACCCACAAGTATGGGGATCTCAAGTCGAAGTGTAAAAACTTCAAAATCGCATATAAAAAAGTCTCTAGGGATCTCCACGGCAAAACAGAAGACGTGCTCCTATCTTTACGCACGTCGAGTATCTTTCAAAGATTAGGAATGACTTTCATCGCGTTTCGGCGTGGCAAATGTTGCGCTCAAGCTCAACCTTACGTTACAATTTTTTTATTGCAATGGTTTTTATTTTAGTGTAATATTTTTATTTTTTAGTGTAATGTATTTTGGTTATTTATTGCAAGTGTAACGTTTTTTTTAGTGTAATGTATTTTAGTGTAATATTTGTTACTGTTTAAAAAAATGACCCGTTCACTTTGAGCCACAACAGAATCAAATGAGCATAATTAACACTTTAGCCAGTGTAACGTATGTGTCCAATTGTCTTTTTTTTATAAGATAAAGTTTTGGCTCAAGTTGAGACACAACGCACTATCTAATTAGTTTAAGATTTTGATTTCTTAACTAAAATAGAAAAATCATTGTGATGACCTTTTAGTGTATCATATTATTATATGGCATGAAATTGTTTTCTTTCACTTACCAACCACATAGCGATTGGTCATGCATATGTACTTTGTGGCATGAATACTGCAACCACATTACAAAAAAGTTGGCAGCAGATTTCCATTAGTTACTATATCTAGCGATCAAACTAAAGGAACCAATATATCACTTAACGTACCATTACATATACACACACATCACTATCCAAAACACTCGAACCATGGCTCCATCAGTCTCCATGATCCACTCAACTCCACTAAAACATTGTGGATTATGTGGTTAACAAAGGTCATGGGGTAAAAGGCTTGGCAGAGCTGGGACTCAAGACACTACCACAACAATACATTCAACCACCACAGGAACGATTTGATTTGACCGACGAAGAGGAAACAAATAAAGATACCATCCCAGTTATCGATATGGCTAACTGGGATGACCAGAAAGTAGCTGAAGCAGTATGTGATGCAGCGCGGAAATGGGGCTTTTTTCAGGTGGTAAACCATGGAGTGCCTATTCATGTTCTTGAGGATGTCAATGATGCAACTCACCGGTTTTATGATTTACCAGCAGAAGAAAGCACAAGTACTCAAAAGAACGATCAGTTACCAATAGTGTTCGTTTTGGTACAAGTTTTTCTCCTGAAGCTGAGAATGCTCTCGAGTGGAAGGATTATCTTAGCCTTTTCTTTGTCGCGAATGTTGATGAGGCTGCTTCTCTCTGGCCTCCGGTTTGCAGGTAAAGAATGGGTCGTGTTCAAGGGAAAATCACCACAAATCCACTATGGCCAACGCGTTTTGACAAAATAGTCTTGACTTTTTAAATTTTTAATCAACACTAGATGGCTAGGGGCGGATCTAGGGGGTTTTAGGGGGTTCCCAGGAACCCCCTCGGTTTGAAAAAAATTGAAAAATTTAGTGGAAAATTTAGAAAAATTAGTGAAAATCTACGAAAGGAACACCCTGAAAATCCGTCCTGGATTCGCCAACCCTAGCACAACAGACATCCATCTGGTGCAAACATATCGTTATCCTACGCAAGGACCCACCAACAACCAAGTTGGACTCTCAAGTCAAATCGTAGTCTTTTAGAGAATCTGGCACAACAAATTGAATATGTTGCGCCACGACACAGGGGTGTGCCACATACGTGGAAGCTTCTTTTTTGGCTAAAAACTTCCTTAATTAGAAAAAAAAGTCTAATGATATTTTTGGAAAAAAAATATCAAGGCTATTTTGTCAAACTCATCGGTCAAGACAGTCATTTTGATCATATGGTTTATGCAGGGTTGGACCTAGTTAATAACTAGGTACCGCTTCCGTTGCTGCTCAACTTCGCGCACGTAGTGAAAAATTTGTTTTTTTTTTACAAAATTTGGAAAACGTTGCCACTAAAATGAAAAATGTTACTACTGAAATTCATTTATAGATCCGCACTGGGTTTATGACATGCACACAAGTAGGATATGTTGAAACTTGAAAGGTTTATTTTATTTTCATTTTTTCTATGACAGGAATCAGGCTTTGGAATATGTGAAGAGTTCTGAACCCTTTGTCAAGAAGCTACTCACAATATTGATGAAGGGATTGAATGTAAAAGAGATTGATGAGAGCAAAGAGTCAATGCTAATGGGGTCAAGGAGGATTAACCTAAACTACTACCCAAAATGTCCCAACCCTGAGCTCACTATCGGCGTAGGGCGTCATTCAGACGTATCCACACTCACTATCCTCCTTCAAGATGACATTGGAGGACTTTACGTGCGAAACATAGAGACAATGAAATGGATTCATGTCCCTCCGGTTAGCGGATCTTTGGTGATCAACGTTGGAGATGCATTGCAGATCATGAGTAATGGGAATACAAAAGCGTTGAGCATCGTGTAGTTGCTAATGGAAGCGATAACAGGATTTCAGTCCCGATATTTGTTAACCCGAGGCCTAGTGATGTGATTGGACCTCTACCCGAAGTGCTTCAGGGTGGTGAAAAACAACTCTATAAGAATGTCCTCTACAAGGATTATTGCATGCATTTTTTCAGCAAAGCACATGATGGGAAGGACACTGTTGAGTTTGCAAAGGCATGACTAAATTTGTATGAAATAAATTGAACCTTTGAACAAAGAATAAAAGCATTAATAAACAATGTTGTACCACCAATAGTTCACTATATATGTGGTAAGTTAAAGTGTTTGTACATCACATACACATTCTATTCAACTGAAGTGAAGTTCTCTTGAATCATAATATTCTTGTTTCATCTTTGTTTCGATATCAATTCCTAAGATTGGGGCCAACAATTTTCTCTGTAATGGGAAGTACAAAAGCGTTGAGCATCGTTTAGTTAGAGCATGATTCAACCTAACCCGAATAGGTTTTCCAAAGATAAAAGATTCTTAGTTAGAGCATGATTCTACCTGGCCCGAATCGAAAAAATCAATGTGGATTGATGCTATTGATCTTAGTTAGGAGCAAACTACCAGCATTTCATCATTTTCTTAACAACTATCCATGTCTAACCCATAATCTAGTATCAGTGTGGGTCCCCATACATACACTATAAGACACGTATATCATGAAACGACTTCTTGTCCATCCTGTTAGGAGATCTTTGGTACCCATGACCTATGGTCTAGTGGTAAGGTGTTGCCCTTGCCCTTCACAAAAGTGGTGTGGATTCAAATACTTTCAAGTGAAAGGTCAGATAGTATTTAGGTGGAAAAAGGTTTCGTATTCACAAAAGGATATCTTTTGTGATCGGTACACTTCAAATAATAATTGGATTTCGGTCCCATGACATTTGTGAATTTGAGGCTTAGTAACATTATTGCAAAGTTGTAATGTTTTATTAAACGAATTCCACCTTTTATTCCCCAAATAAAGAAGAAACAGGCGTCATAACAAGGTGATAGAAACCAAGAAAACAAAGGCTGGTTATTATTGAGAAACTAGGATAGTTGGCCCGATTCAAGAGAGCTAATCTCTAATACAAGAACACTAGAAATACTAGATAATCCAAATTAAACAAGACATGACAAAATGGAACAGAAATGAACTACTTAAATAAGAATTAGAAAACTTATTAATCCTAAATCTTAGCCCATGAATTTAGCCTCTTGACTTTGACTACACCTAAACTTTAGCCTATTGACTTTGACTAGACCTTTGACTTGATATGTATCAATACATCCGCCCAGAAAACCGACTTGTCCTCAAGTCGATTTGGTTAAAATGATATGTCCCCAATCATGCAAGTTGATTGCTCAAGTTCAGTAGAGTTTGTGAACTTCCTGTTTTTTCGGTGTCGAAAACCCAATTTTGTTCCATCCCTACCAGAACACCACTTCCTGGATCCCACACTATAATGAGAAATAGAGCCACGAGGGTGATTGTTGCGTCCGAATGGGAACTGTGGTTAGCTTCTTGTCGACAATGGTAGGTTGAACAAGAGGGGCATTTCTTGTGCTAGGGTTTGCCTTTGTACGAGCGTGGTTGTAAACAAGTAACAACTCGGAAAAAGGTACCGGTAAAACCGGTGTGATTGTTGGTGATCAGGGAAGTTTGATTGAGGGTGCAGTGAGGCGAGAAGTGTAGGTAGTGGTGTAGTTTGGTGGAAATCCAACGGTAATATGTGGTGGGGTGGCAGAAACACGTGGAGGAGATGCTATTGTTGGAGGTTGTGCTAGAAGAGATGGTGGTGTGGAGGCGGAAAATGGAGGTGAGGATGGTATAGTGCCCTTGACCAGATTTGTCAATGGGCCTTAAGGTTCATACTCGAGTTCAGGGGTTCCCTGTTGAACCTGGTCAATTTGTCTCCTCAGTAGCCTCTATCAGTATGAGATTTCCCGTCTCGTTCTCATTCGAACAAGACTCCTCCTTGTCATCCATCCAAGCCTCCTTGATTGGTGCAACATCATCTAATAGAGATCTAATCAACCGAGTTAGTCACAAAGGTTGGAACTTGTAGTAAAATCAATAAGTAAAGGTTGATTTGGGTTCAAATGAAACATAAAGGTTAGAACCCGCAATTTAAGCCAAACGTAAAGGTTGATTTTTGTACTTTTGTCTTTTTTTAACTAAAGTAAACCAAAATTACTCATGCTAGGAATTGAACTCTGATCTTTCCTCAAGAGGCACAAAACCTCTACCATCCAGCCAAACCTGGAATGACATGATTAATGAGTTTTAATGTGTGTATATTGTTAGGAAAAAGAGAGATGGATCACACGATTTATGAGTTAGTAATTTGTAAGAGAAAAAGCACGGCTTTTAAGTCGGTTATGGTATAAGACTATGTGTTGTTGCGAGCCACCTACTAAGCCACATGGTTTGCGAGCACCACAACTAACACGCGTTATTGTGTTCGTGATCGAGCACATGCGATGGCGATCGCGTTCGCTAACAGCTGGATGACCGTTGAAAATTTTAAAAATAAATAAATTTTTAATATTTTTCATTAATTACTTTTTAACCAATATATGTTTACTTCTCCTTCTTCACCATTCTTCATCTTCATCTTCATTCTTCTCCATCTTCTTCATACTTTCACCCAATTTTTACCCAAGTTCTTTAAAAATAATGGTGCAATGGACCGAAGAGGAGGAACTCGCGTTAATAATCGCAAATGCGACGGTGCGTCTACAAGCCATGGTTCTCGCAATAACAGACCACAGTGGGGTAAAGTGCTAGTCGAGTTTGGTAACCTCATCGGGGGAACCAAACGTACTTGTATAACAATCTCCCACAAGTACCGGGATCTCGAATCGAAGTGTAAAAACTTCGAAATCTCGTATAAAAAAAGTCTCTAGGGATCTCCCCGGCAAAACAGGAGATGTATTTCTAGCTTTTACGCACGTCGAGTCTCTTTCAGAGGTTGTGCGTGACTTTCATCGCATTTCGGCGTGGCAAATGTTATGCTCAAGCTCAACCTTACGTTAGTATTTTTTTTATTGTAATGGTTTTTATTTTAGTGTAATTTTTTTATTTTGTAGTGTAACGTTTTTTAGTGTATTGTATTTTTTTTAATTTAATGTAATGTTTTAGAATTTTATGTAAAGTTAATATTTATATTTTTATATTTATAATGTTTAAAAAAAGTGACATGTTCACCTTGATCCACAACAGAATCAAGTGTGCAGGATTGACACCTTAGCCAGTGTCACGTATGTGCCCAGTTCTTTTTTTTAATAGGATAAAGTTTTGACTCAAGGTAAGCCAGTTTTGACTTAAGGTAAGCCGCAACGCTCATTCTAATTAGTTTAGATTTTGATTTCTTAACTAAAATAGAAAAATCTTTGTGTTGACCTGTTAGTGTATCATATTATTATATGGCATGAAATTGTTTCTTTCACTTACCAACCACATTGTGATTGGTCATGCATATGTACTTTGTGGCATGAATACTGCAACCACATTACAAAAAAGTTGGCAGCAGATTTCCATTCCTTACTATATCTAGCGATCAAACTAAAGGAACCAATATATCACTTAACATACCATTACATATACACACACATCACTATCCAAAACACTCGAACCATGGCTCCATCAGTCTCCATGATCCACTCAACTCCACTAAACATTGTGGATTATGTGGTTAACAAAGGTCATGGGGTTAAAGGCTTGGCAGAGCTGGGACTCAAGACACTACCACAACAATACATTCAACCACCACATGAACGATTTGATTTGACCGACGAAGAGGAAACAAATAAAGATAGCATCCCAGTTATCGATATGGCTAACTGGGATGACCAGAAAGTAGCTGAAGCAGTATGTGACGCAGCGCGGAAATGGGGCTTTTTTCAGGTGGTAAACCATGGAGTGCCTATTCATGTTCTTGAGGATGTCAAAGATGCAACTCACCGGTTTTATGATTTACCAGCAGAAGAAAAGCACAAGTACTCAAAAGAACGATCAGTTACCAATAGTGTTCGTTTTGGTACAAGTTTTTCTCCTGAAGCTGAGAATGCTCTTGAGTGGAAGGATTATCTTAGCCTTTTCTTTGTCGCGAATGTTGATGAGGCTGCTTCTCTTTGGCCTCCGGTGTGCAGGTAAAGAATGGGTCGTGTTCAAGGGAAAATCACCACAAATCCACTATGGCGAACGAGTTTGACAAAATAGTCTTGACTTTTTAAAAATTTTAATCAACACTTGACACATGTTCCTTGGTACACTAGATGGCAACCTTAGCATAACAGACATCCATCTAGTGCAGCATATCGTTATCCTACGCCAAGGACACCACCAACAACCAAGTTGGACTCTCAAGTCAAATCGTAGTCTTTTAGAGATTCTGGCGCAACAAATTGAATTTGTTGCGCCACGACGCAGGGGTGTACCGCGTACGTGGACGCTTCTTTTTGGCTAAAAACTTCTTAAATAGAAAAAAAAATAAAAAAAAAAGTCAAATGATATTTTTGGAAAAAAAAAATCAAGGCTATTTTGTCAAACTCATCGGTCAAGACAGTCATTTTGATCATATGGTTTATGCAGGGTCGGACCTAGTTAATAACTAGGTGTCGCGTTCCTGTTGCTCAACTTCGTGCGTCTAGTGGAAAATTTGTTTTTTTTTATGAAATTTGGAAAACGTTGCCACTAAAATGAAAAAAATAAAAAACGTTACTACTGAAATTCATTTATAGATCCGCCACTGAGTTTATGACATGCACACAAATAGGATATGTTGAAACTTGAAAGGTTTATTTTATTATTTTTTTTTCTATGACAGGAATCAGGCTTTGGAATATGTGAAGAGTTCTGAACCCTTTGTCAAGAAGCTACTCACAATATTGATGAAGGGATTGAATGTAAAAGAGATTGATGAGAGCAAAGAGTCAATGCTTATGGGGTCAAGGAGGATTAACCTAAACTACTACCCAAAATGTCCCAACCCTGAGCTCACTATCGGTGTAGGGCGTCATTCAGACGTATCCACACTAACTATCCTCCTTCAAGATGACATTGGAGGACTTTACGTGCGAAACATAGAGACAATGAAATGGATTCATGTCCCTCCGGTTAGGGGATCTTTGGTGATCAACGTTGGAGATGCATTGCAAATCATGAGTAATGGGAAGTACAAAAGCGTTGAGCATCGTGTAGTTGCTAATGGAAGCAATAACAGGATTTCAGTCCCGATATTTGTTAACCCGAGGCCTAGTGATGTGATTGGACCTCTACCCGAAGCACTTCAGGGTGGTGAAAAACAACTCTATAAGAATGTCCTCTACAAGGATTATTGCATGCATTTTTTCAGCAAAGCACATGATGGGAAGGCCACTGTTGAGTTTGCAAAGGCATGACTAATTTTGTATGAAATAAATTGAACCTTTGTTCAAAGAATAAAAACATTAATAAACAATGTTGTACCACCAATAGTTCATTATGTGGTAAGTTAAATGTAATTAACTAAACATATATTGTACCAATAGTTCACTATGTGGTAAGTTAAATGTGTGAATGTGTGATTGACTCCTTTTCCACTTTACCTCCAATATTCAAACCGAAAGTTAATTGTTACAACTTATAACCAGTATTTATTATGTGATTAATCAATACATTCACTGATCAGAAGGGCGCCAAAACAAAAGGACATGTCGATTGGAATCATGGCCATGTCGATTCACCATGGGTTGCGCCGTATGTGATGTACAAACACTTTAAATACGTATACAAGAAGCTATATATGTATTTAAAGTGTTTGTACATCACATACACATTCTATTCAACAAAAGTGAAGTTCGCTTAAATCATATTCGTGTTTCATCTTTGTTTAAATATGTATTTAAAGTGTTTGTACATCACATACACATTCTATTCAACTGAAGTGAAGTTCGCTTAAATCATATTCGTGTTTCATCTTTGTTTAAATATCAATTCCTAAGATTGGGGCCAACAGTTTTCTCTGAAATGGGAAGTACAAAAGCGTTGAGCATCGTGTAGTTAGAGCATGATTCAACCTAGCCCGAATAGGTTTTCCAAAGATAAAAGATTCTTAGTTAGAGCATGATTCAACCTAACCCGAATCGAAAAATCGATCTGGATTAATGCTATTGATCTTAGTTAGGAGCAAACTAACAGCATTTCATCATTTTCTTAACGACTATCCATGTCTAACCATAATCTAGTATCAGTGTGGGTCCCCACACAGAAACTATTCTTTCATAATGAGATTGGCGGGCTTTATGTGCAAGACACATATATCATGAAAACGACTTCTTGTCCCTCCTATTAGGAGATCTTTGGTACCCATAACGAATCATTTGCAATAATAAGCGAGTTATTGTTTGCAAGAGTGCAAATAGGCATCATATCAGAAAAACACCACAATTGGTGAAGTCGCTTATTGGTTCAGCGACTTCATTCACTCAAAAACAAGACCCTGTCACCACTGATCAATGTGAAAGACTTTGTCCATGAAGTCGTTGTCCCAAATGGAGGCATCATGTTGAAGTCGCTGACCCATATGGAGACTTCTGACATAAGACGCTGACACCAATTAGCGACTTCTGAAATGATTCCAACTAAAGTTGTGCTCGGCCTGCATTGATTCCAAGCTAAAACACAATGCACTGATTATTTGACCACAATCCTCTAATGCATGGCCTTGGGTTTAATAAAATAATTGGCTAAAATGAAGTATAGGTTTAGAGTTGATTAGATGGATGAATGACAAAATAGTAAATGTATAGTAAAATGTGTAAGATGAACGTTATAAAATGAAGGTTATGGTAAAAAAATGTTAGTAACAAAACTTGTGAACTTAACAACCTTCTTGTTCTTAACAATCACTTTCCCAAATCACAAGCTTGAATTCTCACAATCTTACAACAATGAATCACAGTCTTAACTTAAACCCTGGTCCCTCACAAATGATGTGTTGTTCTTACATGATAGACATTGGGCATTTCACATTTTTAGCAATTCAGAGAATTATAATGAGCCTATGAATGTGAAACGAGGTGATAGAAGTCTATGGGTGGCACTCCGTAATAACCCTGTGGTAGGGCGGGTTCGTAACCTCATTGATGGGCAGGGTTTAGGGGCATTCTAGACTGTGGTCATCGTTGTTGGTTCAGGCCCCTTTGATCACACACAAAAACTCACTTGTGTTTGAATATGAAGATGAAAAGATATACAAAAGATGTATGAGACTAAGAAAAGCACACTTTTATGAAATAGACTAATCATCATCATCATACTCAGTTAATCCCACCTATAGCAAAGCTAAGGTAGGTCTGAGGAGGGTAAGATGTAGACAGCCTTACCCCTAAGAATAGAGAGGCTGCTTCCAATGAGACCCCCGGCTCGATGTGGTTTGGTATCAAGCCTTGGACATAAGGCACAGAACACTTAGCAATCGAGACAAACCCGATCGGTGCATGTACCCTTTTGTCTTTTGGCTATCAACGCCACCACATAATGCATGATTAACCGTCCGTCGTTTTTAACGTTATTTTCACGAAATTAGTAAAATAACGTTAAAACTAGTGCAACTTTACTTTTGCCCCCGAGGGCCACACATATATACATTATATTTGCACACCATAAGTGGAGCGTTTATGAAATAGACTAAATGGCTTTAAATAACCTACATACCCCAACGTACAAAGAGACTTGTTTTCAACTAACCCCACTATCTCCTAAATTCAAGGTAAACTACAACATATTCGGTCAACACACTGCTATTTTATCATTTATTTAATGACTAAACAAATTAAACTACTAATTGATAAAACCAAATAATAATAACTAAAATGTCAATATTAAACCCAACATTCACCCCCTTAATCTTGACCCGTTCCTTCTTGCTACTTGCTCGCTTCATTCTTCTTTGCTATCCGAATCACAAAGATTCGACTCTTTTTTTTTCTTGCTACGAACCACATAGGTTCCGGTCTTGCTACTTACTACGAGCCACACATGACTCGGTCTAATGTGCGCTCTCAGTCTTTGTTCACAATCACGGTCTTTCGGTCTAAGCTTTCTACAATAAAAGCTTCTTTCGGTCTACGGTATTCCTCGTCTATCTTGGTGTGAACTTCGGTCATTGTCACACCCACGGTCTCGGTCACCTTCGGTCTAAATTTTCTCGGTCTAGACGCCGCCGGTCTTTTGCGGCTTGTCGGTCTCCTCGGTCTCACGCCTACGGTCTTCATGGCGCATTCTTCATTCTTTCTTCAAGTCGTTCGGTCTACTATTACTTCGGTCTCTTCTCGTCGGTTCTTCTCCGACATCGGTCACGGTCTTCTTTGTCTCCTGTCGAAACAAGCTTTCCGACAGCGGTCTTCGGTCTACCTTTCATACACCGGTACAGACATTTTCCGGTGACGGTCTCTTTCTCTTGTGTTCAATGGTCTCGGTCAAGTTTCTTGGTCACCACCGTACCTTGCTTCCAATTCGTTAGTCTAGCTTCCATCATGCATGTTGGTTTTGTTTTTTAAATCCATTCACAACTTTCAATGTAACATTAATGGTGGCTGCAAAGAGGTGCTAGGCTGTTTGCATTCTTTCATTCCAACCGTCACTCCTCTTTCCCACATCGAATAAGAATAAAAACCGAAACTCCTTGATGGCTTGATGTCGATCTCTTTCTCGTGTTTCTGATTTCACCTATCTTTGATCTTGAACTAAAATATCCCGACTATCTCTTTCAGCAGCCTGCTTTCTAATCTTCTTTAGACTATCAAAATAGTCTCACGACCTTCACCACGGTTCCTACACCTGCTGCGTTTTGCCCTGCAGCTGCTGCGTTTTGCCCTGCAGCAAAAGGGCTGCACTATTTCTTGAAACCGGCTCCAGCTCTTCACCCACTCTGATACCAAATGTTGGTTCAGGCCCCTTTGATCACACACAAAAACTCACTTGTGTTTGAATATGAAGATGAAAAGATATACAAAAGATGTATGAGACTAAGAAAAGCACATTTTTATTAAATAGACTAAATGGCTTTAAATAACCTACATACCCCAACGTACAAAGAGACTTGTTCTAAACTAACCACACTATCTCTTAAATTCAAGGTAAACTACAACATATTCGGTCAACACACTACTATTCTATCATTTATTTTTTTATTTTTTTTTGGAAGGCAAACTTTATAAAACCACACAACCGGGGAAAAAAATCTCCAAGGCGGAGACCCCCCAACCAAAAACAACCAATTACATCACATCAAAACAAAAACTTTGCCAATCCTCCCAACCCATACATCCATTTCTAGTTCTACTAGTAAACCAACTATAACCCAATGCTTTAATATCCGCAACGATCTCCGGCACCTTTCTACGCACTTTCTTGAAAACGAGCTCATTTCTAGCCTTCCAAATCCGCCAGCACGTAATAATCATTATACCATGTAAAGCCGATTTCTTCTCCTTGGTCCATCCAGACGATTCGTAGACCTGCATTATATCACTGACCTCGAAGAAAAATAACTGAGGGAGCTTCAACCAGGAGGCGATCCCCTCCCACACACCGTAAGCAAGCAAGCATGCCGTAAAAATATGATCTACACAATCGTCTTGTTCATTACAATAACTGCAAGTCAACTCGCCACAATTTATGTTTCTTCTTTGTAAAGCCTCTTTCGTCGGGAGTCTATCCATCAACATACGCCACATGAAAACATTGCACTTTATCGGCAACCATTTACACCATTCGAACCTCAAGTTTTGTTGAAGCACCCGATCCGATTCCAGCCATTTTCTAACTTCCTGGACTGAAAATTGAACATTTGGGCCGGAGTCCCAAACCCAACGATCTCTACTTTGGCCCAAGACTAGCCCATCAAGCAATTGTATACACCCCAGTAGTTGCTCTTCCTCTACTTCGGTCATACTGCTGCGTCTCCAGTTCCATTCCAGAATCCAATCCAAGCCATTTTGAATAATTCTCTCCGCAACATTACAATTTTTCACAACTTCCAGTCTAAACAAATCTGGAAACAAACTCTTTAACGGAATACGAGCCACCCAAGAATCTATCCAGAACCGGATATCACGACCATCTCCCACAATGCCTCGAATCATGCTCATACAATTATAACCAGCCACGTTTATACGATACCCATTGTTGACCAGCCTAGACCACACACCATTGAACCTCCGGTTTGACGGATAAGCATCCCAAGTTCTAGTAGACCCATGAATCGCCTCCACCACTCTCTTCCATAATGCTTCGCCTTCATGGCGGAACCGCCAAAGCCATTTAACCAAGAACGCCTTATTACACTCTTCTAATTTTTTAATCCCCAAGCCACCTTGTTTAATCGATCTAGTGACCACCTCCCATTTCACCCAATGGAGCTTCTTCACATCATCATTGCCACCCCATAAAAACCGCCTCATCAAAGCCTCTAACGAGTTAATGACCCCAATAGGCGCTTTAAATAGAGAAAAATAATAAGACGGAAGACTCTCCAACACCGATTTAATTAACGTTAATCTTCCACCAATAGATAACATCTTGGACTTCCATCTCGACAATCTATTCTTAAAAACCTTCACTACGGTTCCCAATTACTTAGTCTATTCATATTCGCGCCAACCTTAATGCCCAAGTACGTAAACGGCATTTCTCCCGCACGACACCCCATACCAAGCGCCATATCCGCCACCCTCCTCGACACTAACCCCTACCCCATACAAACTAGACTTGTGTATATTAATCTTGAGTCCAGAACACATATAAAAGATGCGCAACATTCTTCTTAAACAAGCGAAATTGCCTTCAACCCATTCCCCCATCACCAACGCATCGTCCGCATATAATAAATGAGAAATAATCGGGCCATCGTTTGGAAGATTTACCCCCCGGAAATGACCAATATGAATAGCTTTATTAACTAGACCCGAAAGCGCTTCCATGAGAATAATAAATAAGAATGGCGATAGAGGGTCACCTTGCCGAATACCTTTACCACAGTCAAATTCAAAGGTAGGAGATCCGTTCACTAAAACTGAAGACCGCGCCGATCTCAATATACCTTCTACCCATTTACACCACGTACCCGGAAAATTCATTTGTTTCATGATCGAAATCAAAAAGGCCCAATTAACATTATCGTATGCCTTCTCAAAGTCAATCTTGAACATGAATAACTCCTTTCCTCTTTTCTGAGCCCAAGACAACACTTCACTGATAATTAGAGGACTATCTAAAATATACCGACCTGCAACAAAAGCCGATTGAGTCTCCTTAATAATGCTATCCATGACCGGCCTCAACCTGTTCGCCATCACCTTCGATATCACTTTAGAGATTACCCCCCAATCAAATTGATAGGACGGTACTCCCCGAGATTGACTGGATCTTTCACCTTGGGAACCAAAGTAATAAAACTGGAAGCCGCACCACGACTGATACAACCACTTTCTGCAAACTTGTTAAAAATCTCTAAAAAATCATGAGCCAATACATCCCAATACCTCTTGATAAACCGGAAATTGAAACCATCCGGTCCAGGAGCTTTATCACTGCCACACTGAAAAAACCGCCTCCTTGATCTCCTTCTCTACAAATGGACTAATCAACTTCCCGGCTTGCTCGAGTTGATCTGTTTTAAACCAAAACACTTCAACCGAGGCCGAACCGGATTCTGTTCAACAAACTTGTCACTGAAAAAGCGCAACACCTCTCTTTTAATCTCCTTTGGTTTAGAAACCCAATTACCATCAACTGTCAACCCGACTATCGCATTAGAAAGCCGTCTACTATTAATCGAACCATGAAAAAATCTAGTATTTTCATCTCCTTCTTTCGCCCACCGAACTCTGGATTTCTGTTTTAAATCTTTACGTTTGAAGTAATCCAGCTGATTTAATCGCTTTTTGGCTTCCTCAAGAGTCCACACTTCCTCTTCCACAAGGTCCCTGTCCTCCATAATAACCTCTAACTCCCTGACTTCACTAGAAAGACCACTGACCTCCTCCATTTCGGCTTGAATCAATTGTTCCTTCCACACAGTAATACGAGAACGCAAAAACTTAAACTTTCTCATCAAACAAAGGTCCGGCTCTCCACTACAGTGAAACTCCTCCAAAGAACTCTTGATTAACTCATCGAAACCTTCACGAAGGAACCAAGAATTAAAGAACTTGAATGGCTTAGGACCGAAATTCCGCGAAGCAACCTTGATCACCAACGGGCAATGATCCGAACCATCCCTGTCCAAAACCCGATACTCCGCACTTGGCCACTCATTAACGAACGACCAATCAACAAAAATCCTGTCAATTCTGCTAAGTTTGTCGCCCGTAATAAACGTGAATTTTCTGCCTTTAAGACTATACTCATGAAGACCAACTTCCTCGATAAATTCGTTAAACTCGGACGTCTCCAGTGTGTTAAATTTCGAATTTCTCCTCTCAACACGGTCACGAACACAATTAAAATCTCCACCCACTATCCACAGCGCACCATCATCTACAATCAAAGACTTAAGAGTACTCCACACCTCGCGCTTATCCTGCAATCTTTGAGGGCAATAAACATTAATAAAATTAATTTTTCTACCATCACCCTTTAGAAACCCCGAGACCATCAAAACGTTGCGCCTTTTCAGAACCGAAGACATAGCAAATAGCTTAGGATTCCACAATGAAATCAAACCTCCAGACCGCCCCGTAGCATCTACATGTTCAAACTCATAATCAGACGTACCCCATAAACGACTCACATCAACGTTCTCCAGCGACTCGAATTGAGTCTCCTGAATAAGAATAACCCCAATGTCATTTTCCCCTTTTATTTTACGACACCAACTATTTTTCCGATCCGACCCAAGTCCTCTCATATTCCAAGATAAAACATTCATTGATCAACATGTTGAAATCCTTCCTCCCGGACTGCGACTGCCACTGCATCACTGAATACCTCAAACTCTTCAACCCCCAAGTCATTGCCACGTTTCAACGTTTCCTGGACTTCATTGACTAACCCAACTGGCTGTAGAACCTCTTGATTAACAACCCCTTCGGCCCCCACCCTAATACTTGCACTATCAATTTCCTCTACTACCTCAACTACTGGGTGCACAACCTCCTTAGAAATAGCCGAATCCTTCCCCTCCCCATTAATGTTAAATATGAATCTATCAATATCGAACAAATCTTCATTCTCCCTAACCCTTTTCTTCGGTCGTTCTTGTCCCTGAGGAGACGGCGACTTCTGTGAGCGATCTTTCTTCCGAAAACCCCTAGGTTTCTTGATCTTCCCAATCGCAACATCTACCTTATCCCCGTTACAAGACGTATCAACCCTTAACAAGTCAATGTGTACCTCCTCCGCCAAGTTAATCTCCTGATTACTATGGTCAAAAACCGGAATCTGAGCCTCGTCTACACCGTCGTCATTCACCGCCGCTACCTCAACATCCATATTCAAATCAACTTGATTGTCGTCCTCCACACAAACACCATCACTACGGTTGATTTATCCTCCGAGAACTCAAAATCATCATCCAAGCAATCTGGGAACCACTCTCCGAACTCTTCCTCCACCAAAATCGGAAAAACCTCTTCATTCCAAATCACATTTACTGTTTCATTGATTTTTTTTCCCCGACTCACAAAGAACTCCAAGCTTAACATAGGACAGGTCCACCTCCGATTCACTAAAGACCGCCGACTGAATAACTTGACCAAACGAACCACCAATTTCATCAATCAGCGCCATATCATACAATCCCAAAGGTAACCCAAGCAATCTTATCCACACCAATCTCTCCGTAGATACCACCTGACCGACCCACCTATCCAACGTGTCAAAACAGTCCTTCCAAACCTCCATCTTCACAAGAAACTCTTCCATGCAGGACGTGGACTCGAACACCAGCAACACCCTTAAGCCACCCACATACCTTATACCAACCCCATGAAGACCAATCGAATCCATCCAAACCCGTAACCTGTTTAGCTTATCCAGACTGATCACCCTCCCAATCACACCACAACCCCTCCACATAAGATTTCCTCTCACCTGAGAATCTACCACAAACTCCCTATTCTTTTTCTCCTCCTCAACCGAAGACACATTCAACAACGAATCCTTGAACGACCTTCCAGAATTCACCCCAGAACCCACGTTAATATTATCCACTACTGGCACTGGCTCATTATCTTTCTCCACGACAGGCTCAGGATTAACATCTACCTTCTTCAAAGGTACCCATTGCTTTCCCCCCCACCCAATCTATCTTTTCCCCATCCACAAATCTTGCCAGAGCAATGAACAGTTTATATGAACCAATCCAGACATCCGACATTTGTTTTTCCAGCCCTATAGGATCATGAACATTCACAAAAGTAACGAAACCGAAACGCTTACCCAACTTATCATACTTTCTAGCGATGTATGTGTTCTGAATGATGCCAAACTCCTTAAGCACCTTCACCAGATCTGAGGAAGCACAGCCACCCGGTAAGTTTGAAACGAAGAACTTTGTCATACCCCAGTCTTTCGTCTTCGAAGATTCTCCTTGTTCCGGCCTCTTACCTTTCCTCCCAGGGACATCGTACCATGTGTTAACCTTGTACTTTTCCTTGCTCGCCATCGAAATTGGCTACGGAAACCAGTTCGTCTTGAGATCGCCGTCAAGTCGCCTCCGACATTCTATCATTTATTTAATGACTAAACAAATTAAACTACAAATTAATAAAACCAAATAATAATAACTAAAATGTGAAGATTAAACCCAACAATCGTTATATTGACCATTCGTTAATTATCGCTTTGGTTGAGCGATGGAGGCCTGAAACTCACACGTTTCACCTACCTATTGATGAAGCTACTGTCACGTTACAGGATGTTAACGTGTTGTGGGGGTTACCGATTGAGGGTAACATTGTGTGTGGGGCGGATGGCACGATTTCAATTGACGAGTCAATAAGGTTGTGCCAAAACTTCTTAGGTTTTACCCCTGAAGCGAATAAATTTAGAGGCAAATGTATTTTGGGTAGTGCTATTATTACGGAAATAAAGAACCCGTTTGTTGAAGCTGAAGCTACTGATGAAGAGTGCATTATACGTGCACGTTTAATAATTTTTTATATGATTGGTTGCATATTGTTACCTGATAACTCCAACAACAGAATAAATTTATTTTATTTAAAATTTTTACAAGACCTAAATGTAACACGATCTTATAGTTGGGGGAGTGCGGTTCTAGCTTGTCTTTATAGGCACTCGTGTGATGCGACCCACCTGGATCCATACCGGGCCGATTTTCATCCTGCAAATGTGGGCCTGGGAGAGGATTCGATGTATGGCACCACAACCAGACAACAACTTTGACTATACTTGTCCCCTAGCGGCTCGGTATAACACATCCCAAATAAATTTAATGTTTTTGTATTTTTAAATTTGTTTTATTAAACACACTTTTTAAATTATTAATTTTGTAGGTGGCAACAGGGCGATCTGAAATATACAGATAGCCCTACACATTGCCTGAGGACATATCGTTCAACAGTTGCCGTTGCAACCGGTAAAGCTAACGCTATAGCTTCAATATCCGATAAACAAAAGTAAAAGTATTATTTTTCCGGTTTCCACCTACACAAGCTAGGTCACACATTCAATTCAGTTTTGCAAATTTATCATCTTCCTTTAAAGTGTGATAAAAGAATATAAGATCACCCAAAAGACACCCTTGTTCCTCTCTATTAAAATCATTTCGAACACATCTCAGAAAATGCAACTATCTTAGATATGTCAAACTTAGAAAACTAATCACAAGGACTTAAACCAGACATATTTTCTACAAAGTAGTTAATACCTCATTAAACCAGACGCTATTGGTTCAGGAACGGGCACGCGCAATGGCGATCGCGTCCGCTAACAGCTGGATGATCACCGTTGAAAATTTAAAAAAAAATCACCATTTTCGTTAATTACTTTTTAACCAATATATGTTTACTTCTCCTTCTTCATCATTCTTCATATTCATCTTCATTCTTCTCCATCTTCTTCATACTTTCACACAACTTTTACCCAAGTACTTTAAAAATCAATCAAAATCATAGTGCAATGGACCAAAGAGAAGGAACTCGCGTTAATAATCGCGTACAATCAAGTGCACCCGACGGCGCGTCAACAAGGCGTGGTTCTCGAAGTCACGGTCCACAGTGGGGTAAAGTGCTAGTCGAATTGGTAACCTCGTCGGGGGAAACAAACGTACTTGTGATTCAATCTCCCACAAGCACGAGGATCTCAAATCGAAGTTTAAAAACTTCGAAATCGCGTATAAAAAAAATCTCTAGGGATCTCCCCGGCAAAACAGAAGACGTGCTCCTAACTTTTACGCACGTCGAATATCTTTCAGAGGTTGGGCATGACTTTCATCACGTTTCGGCATGGCAAATATTATGCTCAAGCTCAATCTTACGTTAGTATTTTTTTTTATTGTAATGGTTTTTATTTTAGTGTAATATTTTTATTTTTTAGTGTAACGTTTTTTAGTGTAATGTATTTTTTTTTTAATTTAATGTAATGTTTTAGAATTTTATGTAAAATATTTGTGTTTTTATATTTATTAATGTTTAAAAAAATGACTCGTTCACTTTGAGCCACAACAGAATCAAGTGAGCAGAATTAACACTTTAGCCAATGCCACGTATGTGCCCAGTTGTCTTTTTTTATAGGATAAAGTTTTGGCTCAAGGTGAGTCACAACTCAGAGTCTAATTAGTTTAAGATTTTGATTTCTTAACTAAAATAGAAAAATCTTTGTGATGTATCATATTATTATATGGCATGAAATTGTTTCTTTCACTTACCAACCACATAGCGATTGGTCATGCATATGTACTTTGTGGCATGAATACTGCAACCACATTACAAAAAAATTGGCAGCAGATTTCCATTCCTTACTATATCTAGCGATCAAACTAAAGGAACCCATATATCACTTAACGTACCATTACATATACACACACATCACTGTCCAAATCACTCGAACCATGGCTCCATCAGTCTCCATGATCCACTCAACTCCACTAAACATTGTGGATTTTGTGGTTAACAAAGGTCATGGAGTTAAAGGCTTGGCAGAACTTGGACTCAAGACACTACCAACACAATACATTCAACCACCACAGGAACGATTTGATTCGGGCAACGAAGAGGAAACAAATAAAGATACCATCCCAGTTATCGATATGGCTAACTGGGATGACCAGAAAGTAGCTGAAGCAGTATGTGACGCAGCGCGGAAATGGGGCTTTTTTCAGGTGGTAAACCATGGAGTGCCTATTCATGTTCTTGAGGATGTCAAAGATGCAACTCACCGGTTTTATGATTTACCAGCAGAAGAAAAGCACAAGTACTCAAAAGAACGATCAGTTACCAATAGTGTTCGTTTTGGTACAAGTTTTTCTCCTAAAGCCGAGAATGCTCTTGAGTGGAAGGATTATCTTAGCCTTTTCATTGTCGCGAATGTTGATGAGGCTGCTTCTCTCTGGCCTCCGGTGTGCAGGTAAAGAATGGGTCGTGTTCAAGGGAAAATCACCACAAATCCACTATGGCAAACGCGTTTGACAAAATAGTCTTGGCTTTTTAAAATTTTAATCAACACTTGACGCGTGTTCCTTGGTACACTAGATGGCAATCCTAGCACAATAGACATCCATCTGGCGCAGCATATCGTTATCCTGCGCCAGGGACACCACCAACAACCAAGTGGGACTCTTAAGTCAAATCGTAGTCTTTCAGAGAATCTGGCACAACAAATTGAATATGTTGCGCCACGACGAAGGGGTGTGCCACGTACGTGGATGCTTCTTTTTGGCTAAAAACTTCCTTAATTAGAAAAAAAAAAGTCAAATGATATTTTTGGAAAAAATTATCAAGGCTATTTGATCAAACTCATCGTCAAGACAGTCATTTTGATCATATGGTTTATGCAGGGTCGCGTTCCCTGTTGCTCAACTTCGCGCGCCTAGTGGAAAATTTGTTTTTTTTATGAAATTTGGAAAACGTTGCCACTAAAATGAAAAAAATGAAAAACTTTACTACTGAAATTCATTTTTAGATCCGCCACTGGGTTTATTAGATGCACACAAGTAGGATATGTTGAAACTTGAAAGGTTTATTTCATTTTATATTCTTTTTTTCTATGATAGGAATCAGGCTTTAGAATATGTGAAGAGTTCTGAACCCTTTGTCAAGAAGCTACTCACAATATTGATGAAGGGATTGAATGTAAAAGAGATTGATGAGAGCAAAGAGTCAATGCTAATGGGGTCAAGGAGGATTAACCTAAACTACTACCCAAAATGTCCCAACCCTGAGCTCACTATCGGCGTAGGGCGTCATTCAGACGTATCCACACTCACTATCCTCCTTCAAGATGACATTGGAGGACTTTACGTGCGAAACACTGACACAATGAAATGGATTCATGTCCCTCCGGTTAGCGGATCTTTGGTGATCAACGTTGGAGATGCATTGCAGATCATGAGTAATGGGAAGTACAAAAGCGTTGAGCATCGTGTAGTTGCTAATGGAAGCAATAACAGGATTTCAGTCCCGATATTTGTTAACCCGAGGCCTAGTGATGTGATTGGACCTCTACCCGAAGCGCTTCAGGGTGGTGAAAAACAACTCTATAAGAATGTCCTCTACAAGGATTATTGCATGCATTTTTTCAGCAAAGCACATGATGGGAAGGCCACTGTTGAGTTTGCAAAGGCATGACTAAATTTGTATGAAATAAATTGAACCCTTGAACAAAGAATAAAAACATTAATAAACAATGTTGTACCACCAATAGTTCACTATGTGGTAAGTTAAAGTGTTTGTACATCACATACACATTCTATTCAACTGAAGTGAAGTTCTCTTGAATCATAATATTCTTGTTTCATCTTTGTTTCGATATCAATTCCTAAGATTGGGGCCAACAATTTTCTCTGTAATGGGAAGTACAAAAGCGTTGAGCATCGTGTAGTTAGAGCATGATTCAACCTAACCCGAATAGGTTTTCCAAAGATAAAAGATTCTTAGTTAGAGCATGATTCTACCTGGCCCGAATCGAAAATCAATGTGGATTGATGCTATTGATCTTAGTTAGGAGCAAACTACCAGCATTTCATCATTTTCTTAACTATCCATGTCTAACCCATAATCTAGTATCAGTGTGGTTCCCCCCCCCCCCCCCCACACACACACACACATACACTATAAGACACGTATATCATGAAACAACTTCTTGTCCATCCTGTTAGGAGATCTTTGGTACCCATGACCTATGGTCTAGTGGTAAGGTGTTTGCCCTTGCCCTTCACAAAAGTGGTGTGGATTCAAATACTTTCAAGTGAAAGGTCAGATAGTATTTAGGTGGAAAAAGGTTTCGTATTCACAAAAGGATATCTTTTGTGATCGGTACACTTCAAATAATAATTGGATTTCGGTCCCATGACATTTGTGAATTTGAGGCTTAGTAACATTATTGCAAAGTTGTAATGTTTTATTAAACGAATTCCACCTTTTATTCCCCAAATAAAGAAGAAACAGGCGTCATAACAAGCTGATAGAAACCAAGAAAACAAAGGCTGGTTATTATTGAGAAACTAGGATAGTTGGCCCGATTCAAGAGAGCTAATCTCTAATACAAGAACACTAGAAATACTAGATAATCCAAATTAAACAAGACATGACAAAATGGAACAGAAATGAACTACTTAAATAAGAATTAGAAAACTTATTAATCCTAAATCTTAGCCCATGAATTTAGCCTCTTGACTTTGACTACACCTAAACTTTAGCCTATTGACTTTGACTAGACCTTTGACTTGATATGTATCAATACATCCGCCCAGAAAACCGACTTGTCCTCAAGTCGATTTGGGTTAAAATGATATGTCCCAATCATGCAAGTTGATTGCTCAAGTTCAGTAGAGTTGTGAACTTCCTGTTTTTCGGTGTCGAAAACCCAATTTTGTTCCATCCCTACCAGAACACCACTTCCTGGATCCCACACTATAATGAGAAATAGAGCCACGAGGTTGATTGTTGCGTCCGGAATGGGAACTGTGGTTAGCTTCTTGTCGACAACGGTAGGTTGAACAAGAGGGGCATTTCTTGTGCTAGGGTTTGCCTTTGTACGAGCGTGGTTGTAAACAAGTAACAACTTGGAAAAAGGTACCGGTAAAACCGGTGTGATTGTTGGTGATCAGGGAAGTTTGATTGAGGGTGCAGTGAGGCGAGAAGTGTAGGTAGTGGTGTAGTTTGGTGGCAATCCAACGGTAATATGTGGTGGGGTGGCAGAAAACACGTGGAGGAGATGCTGTTGTTGGAGGTTGTGCTAGAAGAGATGGTGGTGTGGAGGCGGAAAATGGAGGTGAGGATGGTATAGTGCCCTTGACCAGATTTGTCAATGGGCCTTGAGGTTCATCCTCGAGTTCGGGGGTTCCCTATTGAACCTGGTCAAATTGTCTCCTCAGTAGCCTCTATCAGTATGAGATTTCCCGTCTCGTTCTCATTCGAACAAGACTCCTCCTTGTCATCCATCCAAGCTTCCTTGATTGGTGCAACATCATCTAATAGAGAATCTAATCCGGCTGCTATAACTGCTAATTTGGCAGCAATAGCATCTTTTGATATCATTTTTCCCGGCAATGGAACCAAATGATAGAAACCAAAAAAACAAAGGCTTGTTATTATCGAAAAACTAGGATAGTTGGCCCGATTTGAAAGGGCTAATCTCCAATACATAAACTACTTAAATAAGAAATAGAGAACTTATTAATCCTAAATCTTAGGACATGAATTTAGCCTCTTGACCTTGACTGCTCCTAAACTTCAGCCTGTTGACTTTGACTAGACCTTTGACTGGAATGTATCACAAGCTTTTGGGATGTAAATGTTATCAAAGTGTCTTTATATTCAAGAAAAACTTAAATTTTTTAAACATATTAGTGATAGAAATGGTTATATTTTACTTCGACTGTGAAGCTCTTCCTTCAGTTGATCTCTTAAAACTCTTCTAAGTAACTTGTTGGAAGCGGTTCGAGGAAACTCTGGAACGATCTTAACAAAGCTTACCTGTTCATTAACAAAATTAGAAACACATAATCAACTACTGCAGTAATCTTAAGCACACACGAATGCGGATTCAGAGCACCTTAAACAATGGGTTAAGGTTCCTATGAATGGCCTTTGAGAATATCATCTTTAGCTTGTCTGCGTCAGTGTTGAATCCTTTCTTTAGTACCGCAAATATAGCTAAGAGCTCTGGACCACCGGTTGCAGGTTGACAACTGACTGCAGCAGTTTCCATGATGCTGGCATCAGCTTGTTCACAAACTCGCTCGATTTCAATCGAGCTTGTCTGCATGCACACATGACACAACCCTTTCAAATGTCTTGCTTTTTATAAAGTTACCTTAATAGAGTTGTGATAACTAATTAATTTTACCTTTATGCCACCAAGGTTCATGGTATCATCAGCCCGGCCTTGTACAATAAAATAGCCTCCAATCGTTCTCTTCACGATGTCACCATGTCGCCTGAGTTTCTGGAAAAATACAACGCGTAGTTATTTGTATTTGTGTTTTATAAGTTTAAAAAAGGGGAATTGGATTTTAATAACCTAAACTATTCGAAATTGGCCACTGGCACCCTCAACTAAAAAATTGTCCATATATAACCTGAACTATCGACTTATTGGAATCTAGCACCCAACTAACTGACGCCGTTAGTTGGGTTGCTGACGTGGCACAAGTTGCTGATGTGGCACAAGTTGCTGACGTGGCACGCTGATGTGTGCACACGTGGATTGACACGTCAGCATGCCACGTCAGCGAACCCACTAACGGTGTTAGTGATTTAACCGTTAGTGGGTGTTAGATTCCAATAAGTCAATAGCTCATGTTATATATGGCCATTTTTTTAGTTGGGGGTGCCAATGGCCAATTTCAAATAGTTCAGGTTATTAAAATCCAATTCCCCTTTAAAAAATGACATGTTATCATACCATTCCGTTGTAAACAGGCATTCCCTCGAAGTAAATCTTTTCATGATCCGCATTAAGCAGTCTATCAGTTGCTCCCATGTATACAGGAAACAAGCCCACTTCACCAACGCACGGTTGATCATCCGGCTTCCATATGAACAAAAAGACCAAAATGAATCAAACATAACAAATCTTAAATAACCCGAAACTCAATTGGGAATTTGCGAGATTTTACATAAGGAACTCCATGATCATCAAGAATTACAAAGCCTGTTGTCAATGAAGGAGAGCTAAAAGCACCAAAAGCTTGCGGCTGCAAAACATTTCCTTGAACATAAGACGAAGCAAGCTCAGTACCACCACAGCATTCAAGAACAGGTTTGTAGTAAGCCCTTGAAGAAAGCCAAAGATCATCATCAACATTAGATGCTTCGCCAGTGGTCGCGAATAACCTGAAATATTAGAAAATTAAGTGTCGTAAATTCGTAATCATTAGCACAAGTTCTTTTTTCTCAGTTTGCAGTTAAAAATGAGGATTTACTTTATGTTTGTCCAATCGAGTCCTTCCATACATCCTGTACTATTCCAAGTCTTAACTAGACTTGGAACAGTGCCCAAAAGTGTAACTCCGGCATCCTGTAAAACAACTCATATAAAGCAGTGACCATAAAACAAGCCACTAGATTTTCTGAACTCTGCAAGAGTAAATTACATTAAAGAGTAACCAGCTTTGGTTGGTTAGTTTTCTGTTTACAGATTTCTATATGCCACTAAAAAGTCAACATGGTCAAAGTAACCAACACGGCAACATGTCAACTATCACTACATTTTTTCATGGGGTCAAATTACTTTCAGTTGAAGAAAGTTTGTTACTTAGCATCAAATGTGCGGAAACCAATGTTGCAAAGGCACTAGGCGCTAGGCGGGCGGTGAGGTCCAGCCTAGGGACTAGGCGGAATTAGGCATTTTGGTATTTATAAGTATTTTATATATATACACAAATTTAGGTGTTTTTTGAAAATATGTTAAGATATATACACATAATACTAAGAAATACTTAGAAATTTAAAAATTAAAAATAAAAAAACCACCGCCTGGGCCCGCCTAATGGCCAAAACGCCCAGAACTTCGACTAGCCCCTTATTCCGATATAGAAGGTCGACTAGGGACTAGGCGGCGCCTAGGCGACATCCTAGCCCGCCTTTTACAACACTGGCGGAAACTTTGATGGTTTTGTCAGGCTTAAAACAGAATTTGACCAAATTTAGTTAATTTCAAGGGCAAATTGCATAAAAAAAAAGTAATCAATGTATGTCACTTCCTATTTTAGGTAACCATGTTTTTTTCCCTCGGAAAAGACCATCAAAGTTTCGAAAGGTAATCTTCTAAACTAACCAATTTCCACACGCCAAAAAAAGTCAACATAGTCAAAGTTACCTACACGTCAACTATCACTTCATCGTTTTGACGGGGTCAGTTTAGCCAGGATCACAATATTTGAAAGTTTGTTACCATGCATCAATATTATATACTTATGACAAGGTTTTAGAAAGCAACCTGAATAAATTTTCCAAAACCATGACCAAGTGGAGAGCCATGATAAAGAGCTAGTGTACCACCAGTCAGAAAGCATGAATAAAGTACAATGGGCCCCATTACCCAACCCAAGTTAGTGGGCCAGCAAAAAACATCACCAGGCTGAACATCCATATGGGCCCATGCATCAGCCGCTCCTCGAATGGGAGAGATATGAGTCCACGGTATAGCTTTCGGATCTCCTAAAAGAAACAAACTTATAAATAACAAAAAGAACAATAAATCAATAGAAACAAGGTTATGCAAATAACAATCATTGAACCTGTTGTTCCTGATGAGAAGAGTATGTTTGTCACGGCGTCTGCTGGTTGGTATACTGGATCGCAATAATCAGGCCTGCATTTTTTTTATTTTTAGATTATTAAAACCATAATTGATATTAAATGAGTGGACTATTGCATATTTGCATCAAGCCCTCTTTTATAGCCTAAATTTAAATTCGGCAGTTCGAAATTGGGGCTCCGGATGATGGAATTCGAGAAAAAAAAGATTTACATCCATTACTACTTATAGGCCATGTAACCCAAAACACGACGACAGTTATACTCTTCTTGAGTTGGGTGCTTTCTAGCCCTTTTGCCTTTGTCTGGACCATACAGGTGTGAATAATGAGTCTACTAGCTGTTGCATCAGCTCTATGTTATAATTTACACATCCAAAAAGAATTAGCTCGGTCAGGGGCGGACCTAGTGTATAACTAGGTGCCGCGTCCGTTGCTGCTCAACTTCACGGGCGTAGTGGAAAATTAGTGGAAAATTTGGGTTTTTTTTTTACGAAATTTGGAAAACGTTGCTACTAAAATGAAAAAATGAAAAACGTTACTACTGAAATTCATTTCTAGATCCGCCACTGAGTTCGGTACCTAGGAAGGTGTTTGGCACTAGAAAGAAAATCCTCCCAAGCGATATCTTGTTTTCTAAGTTGGATGTCTATGTTTTCTCCGAGTGCAGGAACCACAATAACTCTACATTCAGTAGCCTCGATAACACGGCTGCAAAAAAAAAACACAAAAAAAAAAAACAAATCTTTCAGTATTTAAATCATAATCTTGAATCTTGATTTAAATTAAAACTTGCCGAAAGTTGCAACATCCAGTATGCATAAATAATCAAAGACGTGGTTACTTAGTTATTACCTGTACAAAGGAAATTTTTTACCACCTCTAACGATATAGTCTTGAGTAAAAATAGCCTTCGCTTTTGATACACGTAACCGTGTAGCAATCTCTTTTGATGCAAAACTATCGGCTATCGATACAACCACGAATCCAGCATATATAATTGACAAATATATAATAACTGCAGTGACAGTCATTGGCATATCAATTGCAATTGGATCTCCCTTTGAAAACAATCCTTTTAATGCATTTGCAACCAACCTGTATTTTTTAACAAAGTTAAATTCGAAAAAAAAAAGCGTTTAAACAAATTTACAAATACTTATTATTTATAGCTAAAAAAGACAAAAGACAAACAAAATGAAAAAAGTCGTATCATACATTACTTGGCGTCTCAACTCGTTTAATGTCATCTTGTTGACTTCAAAATCATCAAATCGTTCATCACGCCATACAATTGCGACTTTTTCATTTTCTTTATCTGGTTCATTAGCTGACAGCAAACAACACTCAGCAATGTTCAAAACTGATCCAGGAAGCCATGTGCCGCCATGTCTTGATTTGTCCGACGTGTCCAAAATACATCTCGGAGGTTGTTCAAACCGGAGCAAAAGTTTTTCCAAAATAATTGACCAGTATAACTGAACACAAATTGAAAAATAACAAAATTCATTCAATGAAATAAAAAAAAATGTGAACTGAACTATGTGAATGGAAATATAAATGTGACAGCAAGACTTGCCTCTGGATGTTGAACCGAAAACTTGTGAAATTGTTTATAACTTGTTATAGGATCCTTGTATGCTGCTCCTAGAAGCTTTGGACCATGGGCTTCCATTAGACGCCCCAGGTTTGTTTGTCGAGAATCAACGCTAACCCATAAAGAGAACCCATGATTTGTTACATAAAAGTATTCAGTTTGGAAGCATAATAAACAAGCATGCAGTTCATTTGCAGATCAAACTAACACATTTTCATAATCAGTTATTATTTACATTCAATATTGTAATACAATCTCATTCATTTGTCATTTGTATAAGCTTGCTGCCCGCCTGCCCGTTATCTTGATGTAATTTTCTCATTCATGGAATAAATCAATCGGTTATTAATAAAAAAAATAAAAATAAAATCTTAAAATAACCAACTAAATCATCATCAGTTCATCACACTCGGTTAATCCCACCAATAGCCAACTAAAGTCTACCATTAAAACCAAATGACTTCATAAACATGTGAGTTACTAAACTCGACGATTCACACATTTGTACAACTAAACGAAATCAATCAAGAAATTTGGGGAAAACCGACAAAGTCAAATCGGAGCACCAGACGAGGGAACTTGTGTCCACAAGCCCGGAAATTTTATTTTATTTTTTTCAGAACGGCAAACCCACGCACCCACTAAATTTACTCCTAAATTTTATACCAACCTAACTTCCCCAATTCACACATTTTTACAACTAAACATAACCAAACACGAAATTTGGGGAAAATCGACAAAGTCAAAATCGAAGCTCCAGAAAATATATTTTCTGTGTCCGAAAGTTGGGCAAACCGCCTAATTTACGCCTCTTTCGTCCATATTTCAAACCACGCAGCTCTAGATGGATCAAAAGTTACACCTACTTCATTGTACCTAATTACTCTATCTATGAATTGGATCAACTAACTAACTAAGTATAACATATAACATTATAACCCTAAGTGCACATGTTTTCTCCTAAATCACATCAACAATCAATATAAAAAATCTACTTTTCTAAATCTTATTGGTGACTGTGACATCATGGGCGGATCTTTCTACAGGCCAGACGAGGCCGGCCTACCCAGCTTTTTCGCTTAGTACTGTAAATTTTGCCAAGAATTCACCAAAAAATTGATATGTATTGAGTCCGAACCTACCATGTTTTTTGTTCAAGATCCGCCACTGTGTGACATGAGTCATGACAGTTTACTTCTTTTGTTTTTTTTTTTGAATGGCAAAGGTCAACTATTCAACCGCAACCAGCCCCTTGACTATCCCATATACACGGATCCCGACCGACAGTGGCGAAGCTTGATCCGAAACTTCGGGGGGTCGGAAATCACTAGTTTAGGGGGTCGAAAACTAATTTTGGGGAGTCGAAACCCTATATATCAAAAAAATTATATACGAATACTATATAATCGGAACTTCTGAGCGAAAATTCAGTGCGTCGGCTGCCCCTCCCCGCCCCTTAAAAAGCTACGCCAATGCCGACACAGTGGAATAATCGGTAAAGCCTCATCTCTCATGTAAACAAATTATAAAACTTAAAATAAACAACTTTTCTAATAAATTAATTACTTTTACAACAACTTACTCAGAAGGGAACCAATAGAGAGGAGGCCCATGAACAGACACATCATAGTTACAATACACCGAGTTATAGACAATCCTATGCAAAGAATGAGGATAACATGGTTTAAGCAGCCTTCTGTTAGTGATTTCCCGCCATATGTGAACTGGGTCTGAGCTAATAGCGCCATTAATGGCGTTCTTGAGCTCTATTTGCAGCAGTTTTGCATCGTATGGTGTTAATCCAGTGTTCTGTAGGTCTTGTAAGGTTAATTGGTTGATGGGTTTGGGTTTAGACATGTTTAAGTTGTTAGAGTTTGTGGTTAAAGATGGATTTACAGGTTATAAAGACGGTTGTGTGGGTTGTGTGGTAGGTGATTCATGCAGTGACTGAGAGGAATGGTACGTGTACTTAACTTGAAGAAATAATAATAATAATAATAATAATAATAATAATAATAATAATAATAATAATAATAATAATACTAATAATAATAATAATAATAACTAGTGGTAGTTACCCGCGCGTTGCTGGGGGCGTGGTTTACACATACGCGTTGGTGTAGGACGCGATAGCACTGTATTTGTATTTGTATCGAACCGTTACCATTATCGAAAGCATGATCCTGAAAAACGGTAAGAATTGGCACAGATGATAAAATAATAAATAAGTAAAGCACTACATTATACGGTAAAATTGTCTTTGATAACGTAACAATAAAATAACCGTATATACTAATAAAATAATCAAATAAGTAAAATAATTCGTTGTAGTCAATAACTTAATATTATATAATATAATAATAATGATGTTGGAGAAATGTGGATGTGAATGTGAATATGTGATGGTACAATCACTTTTCATTAATATGTGGTGGTCGACAGTTGCGTCGCGGTATATGTGGTGGTCCCCCAATTGATGTGGAATGCTTGCGTGTTAAATTATCTCTTAATATTTTGTTAGTTTTGATTTATTGGTGGACAATATGTTAAAAGGTTAGACCATCAACACGCATTTTATTAGATGGAATCAGTAGTAGCCAATAACTAATAGTTTTGATTATTTAAATAAAATACTCCTTTTATTTATGACAAAATGCCATGCATGAGTCGGGGATTTTTAATACAATGGGATTTTAGGGGTGGGTTTTCGTTGGTATTGATGACGTATCAGGCCACTAGCGTTGTCTATAATTGTGAGTATGGGTGGTTTTTTTGTCATGAGTCTAGCTGTTAGAGGGGGGGTTTTGTTGGACATTAGAAAAATAGTAAAGTTTGATAGCAAGATCCTTTTTAATAAAAATAAAGATTTGATCGGTTAAAATATTCGTTGAACTTTCTAAGATTATTAGTTTATTTCAATGACCAGTGACAAATGACAATATTTCCACAATACGTTACAAGTTTGTGACAGGTGATGCGAAACAAAACAAATAAAACAGTTTTTTACGACTAACTCGGCTTTATAAAAACGAGTTGACTCGCTAATTCGTTTATATATTTAGTAAAAAATAACCATAAATATTTTTTTTTACCATTATACACACTGGTAACTCACTGACAGATAAAACCATTTTAAACACATTAAAAATCAACTAACATAATTATAGCTACAACTTTGGTCCTCCAAAATGTATTTAGCTAAAAATTGTTTACTTTTTACGTACTTAGGTTAAATTAGGTTGGCTCAAAACCCTCGAATTTTTTTTCTTTTTGTTCTTTGGATGGTCTGAATTACATTAAATCCGTCTTTGACGGGGCGTAAATCACTGACGTATAGATGAGTGACACCTTAACTTGTTTGGCTTTACCAAACTCTCAATTCAATGTTATGGAAACTAACAAATTAATTTAATAAATTTAGTTCCGTTTTAAACTTCTTATTTTTTTCAGCATAAACAGGGTTTATCAAGATTTATAATCTTTATAAAGAAGTAAATGAAATGATCAAAATTGGAATGAATAGAACTATAGACGGAATCAATCACTATCACAAGATAACGGTTTTTTTTTTTTTTTTTTTTGCGCAATAAAAATAATAGAAAGAGTCCTAGTTAGGGAGATGTATCACCAACCACCCCATCCACTCTTATTATACCGAGTATTTTTTTTTTTTTTTGAACGGCAAATTTTAATACCCTTATTCCACCTCATCTTGCACTTGTAAGGATTTGAACCCACAACCTCACATTTATAACCTCATCTTGCACTTGCAAGGATTTGAACCCACAACCTCACATTTATAAGGGGAGACACCATACCACTAGACCAAAAGGTCATGATATTCCTTTTAAAATGATCTTTCCTTTAATAATTAATGTGATTAAATACATAAACCTAACCCACTTCTGAAAAAATACACTAATGCATTTATGATGGTACTAGCCACAAACAACACCTGATTAATTTTTCTAACTTGAAGTTGTTTCTAGGTACCTTTAATATGGAACCAATAATAATTGTATAGCTACCAAAATTGTTAGGCCACCTGGTACAGGGACGTGAGAAGGGCCATAATACCTGAATTATTCAACACGTATCATGATGGCCCGTGACACCACCCTGGAAACCCTCACGGTGTAGCGGCTGTGAGGGTTGTCATGCTGGCCACAGAGTAAATGTGTGAAGGCTAGTTTAATGATGAGGAGCATCACCACATCCCTAGGTTAGTGGTGGGGGATAGAGTGATATGACAGTTACGTGGAGTGGAGGGTGGTGGCGATGGAGTGGGGGGGTTACCATACCGCACTGCCTTCATATTTATGTCTCTTAATATCATCAAATCATTTCATACAAGTATATTATTATATGGTTTATACAATGCTCTATTTAAAATTAGCCTTGTATTGAATGTTTCATCGAAAGCAATACAACATCATCATCATACTCAGTTAATCCCACCAATACAGTGAAGAAAATTGAGGGATTATTTTTATTTAAATATAATGAAATACATACACAAGTACAACCAACCAACCAAACCAATGTCATGTACAAGCATATTTCCCATAAATGACTAGATCTCCAACCATGGGCCTCAAAACTTACACATTGCAAACCAAAAAAAATAACCCAAGATTTGGCAATCACATCCAAACCTTTACCAATTAACTCTAGAACTCCTGTCTAATTTCGCGATATTCCAAACACTCTGCGTTACACGCTAAGACCACGAACATCACCTATGCACCCGCGATAAATCTACGCAATCAACAATACCATTGTTGCCAATAACAAAACCGAGATGTCAGGTAGTTGACCCGGTGATACATTATTCCCAGGTGGCCCCTCTGGCCCAAATGCAGGTGTAATCCTTCCACCGATGCTCGAGTTTGTACTGTTCACAAAAGGTTTACATGTCAGCATTCAAATAAAAATGCAGTTTTAACTGTAATAAACGAAAATTCTACTCTAGCAAACGTCTCAGGTTCGAATCCAACGCAGCATAAGTTGCGCTTTGGTTGGCCCGTGAGAGTTCCCTAACAGGTCAGATTGTTACGAAACATAAAAAAAAGTTCTACTGGTTCACAATCTTACCTTCCTGTAAATATGCATGACCCGTAACCTGAAAAGTTAAGACGAGTTAAAAGCGTTTTATCAACATACGTAATACAAAAAAAATTAAAAATAAATAAATAAAAGAAACAAAAACCGGCAGGTTGCACGTACTGGGATCATCCATGGTTGTTATAGCGGTACCACCAAAGTCGCAGGTTCCACCTACACTACGCATCCTTTGATAATAATCATTATAAGCATAAGAAGCATGGTTTTCGATCGTATCAGGCATATAACACGCCTGGCCCGACTGAATAGCGCTACAGTTAGCCTGGCCCGGACCACAAGCCCAGTTCAGCCCGTCTTGCAAGCTACTAGTATCAGCGCCTTTTTTTGCAACACAAAACCCACCGGAAGCATTCGCCGTGGCTCCTCCAGATGTATCCAAACTAAACGTATAAACAGAACTCCCGTTGCTAAAATACACACCATAGCTTTTTTCAGATAGCGGGCCGGGCTTCTTGTCTTCGTTAAACAGCTCGTAAATGTAAGTATTCATAGGTATTGTGGGCTGACTAGGCGGGCCTGAACCGTTTAGGACACGTTTAATCAAATTATTGTTAAACGTCTCGGCATTTACCACGGTGGCGTCTTGTTCATTTGCACCACCGGCCCATGGCCAACCGGTTTCGGTTACAACGATCGGGATCACTGAAAGGTTATAAGCTGATATGGAATTATAAGTAGCATCTACCATAGCATCAAACATGCTGTCATAATGGAAGAGTGTATTCGGGTCAACTATTTGTTTGACCGGTGACAACGGTTGAAAAAGCGCGTACTCGATTGGAAATATACCGCTGCTTTGTACGTAACCGTAGTAAGGATAAGCATTTAACATGAAAAAGGAACCTGTGGTTTTTAAAAAGTCAAGAATTCCGGAAATCGTGGAGTTCCACGAAGAATTGAAAGTAGCGGCAGATGGCGGGAATGGTTTCGGGATCACATCCATCGATAGCGGGGTCGACACTTTGACTTGGGAATTCAGGTTTGAAGAAACTAAAGATTTGTAAAGATTTTTCATGGCGGGAACCAAAACAGGGGCGGCGTTAGGGATTGTGGAAAGAACTTCACTACCGACGGCTATGGCGGTGATATTGGTGGAGGAACAAAGGCTGCAATGTTTTTGTTGATCCAAGCGGCGGCTGCAGCCGGTGACTGTCCAATTCCTAAAACTTCTTCATTTGTTACACTGACCATAACTTCGATTTCAGTGTCGGAAAGTGCACTAAGGAGGTGATTATCGGCATCAAAAAGGCGCACGTGTGTTATTTGATGGGATCTAAGGATTGCCACCACTTGTTCCGGCGATGGTAGGTTTAAAAGATCAGTGCCAATGTTTATTCCCACAAAAGCACCTGCAAGTTCAAGTCTTTTAGTATGATTTACATAAAAATTCGATGAATTTAGCGATTAAGCATAACATAGTATCTGTATCGAGTTTAGCACTTTAGTTTGACCTGAAAAGTCAAGAGAACAGTTGACATTACCTAACGCAATGGAACAACTTCCAAACATAAGCAGAAGATATCCTAACAACATTGCAAGCCTCATCGTTCCAAAATGGTTTGACCGGAAATTTGACCAAGAGTCTTCACTCCTAAAGTTCAAGAACAACGGTGAAACCGGGGCACAAACTATATAAACTGAACAGAAAACAACAGAACATGATTAGAAACTGTGTTAAAATCAATCTTCAAATATCTGAATAAAACTAAACTTTTAGGTAGCGTTTTAGTCTCACGCAATGGAACAGAATCCGGATGGAATTGGAATATATATTCCATTTCTTTTGTTGTTTGTTTTAACAAAAGAAGGAGCTGTAATTGAACAGCAACATACGGAAGAGAATCTACATTCCATATCCATCTAGATTTCATTCCATTACGTGAAACGAACACACCTAAATGGCTAAATTCCAAATCAAATTACAGTCCCGCGCGGATTCCAATTCCATTACGCTCCACAAAACAATCGCCACCTAGGGTTTTATGTCAATTTTGCTAGTTAAGTTCAGTTTTACCTCAACACGCTCAATTGAGCTCGAATCTTTATCTAAACAACACCTGCAAATTTAAATACAACAAAATTTAAGATTTCAAGACACCTACACTCAAAACAAAAAAATACCCAATTGAGCTAGAACATATATTCACACAACACATTGATTTCAGTTATAAAAAAAAAAAAACCAAGATTTCAAGATACCCACATTCCCAATTGAACTGGCAGACATTGAAGATAAATCTTGAGATCCTAATCCTAAGTAGCTAATATTATACATTATACATTAATACTACATTACCTAAAAATATGAACAGTTCCATAAACCCTAAGCAATAATTTAGCAAAATTGGGACTCAAATTATGGAAACTAAACAGTAACAACAGAACATAACTTTCTTTCATTATCCAAAAAGAACAAAACTTTTAGGGCTTTATGTAATCTTTACTAGATCAGTTCAATCTTTACCTCAAAACTCACAATTCAACTCAAATCTTTATTCAAAACAAACCCTGCAAATATATTTTAAATATTAAAAAAACAACAAAATTCAAGATTTCAAGAAACCCACAAAACAAAATACCCAATGGATAATAGTAACATTAAACACATCAAAATTCAAGATTTAAAGAAACCCACATTAAAAAAAAAAAAAAAAAAAAAAAAAAAAAAAAAAAAAAAAAAACTATACCTTTATTTGTACTGATGAAGTTCTTTGTCAGCAGTAAATGAAGAAGAAGAATAATAAGATGATGAAATCTATGAGAGAATCCAAAGCCACATTTAACAGTTTATGAAGCCAGTGAGAGTGTGTGAGTAAAAAGTTGGAAGCTTTCAGAAGAGGAGAGTAGAACCGCTGGTGTCCATTTTTTTATTTTTTATTTTTTTTGTTTTTTTATATATCCTATGTCATTGCCTTCAATTTATTGCATAATAATTGACTAATAAATTGATCCCTTCATAAATGGGAATGTGATGTGTTCAGAGGTCTTCTGGCTTTGACCTTTGTTTTCCAAAAAAAAAGTTATTTTTTCTTGAGTTTTTTTCCACACTAGTGTTGATGGAAAAAATATTTACCAAATTAGTGTTCTCTAAAAACTATTAACCTAAATGGTGTTTTTTCATTCCTTTTATACTTAAAACAAAATACTAGCTTTATTTTTTTGTTTTCGGCATTTAATTAACTCATTATCTATTTCTTTATTGTTATATTAAACTTCTTTGTGTTTTAATCAATCAATCTAGTAACTTTTTTTCTTCTTTGAATATTTATATTGGTTTGATTTTTCTGCTTGCTTTATAAAAATTTATTATAAATAATTAACAATCAATATTATTAATATATATATATATTATATATTTAATTTTATGATGATCTGTAAAAGATATATATAAAAGAATTTTAAAGATTATATTAATACATCAAGAATCGAATGAAATTGAAAAGAGAGAAAAAAAAGAAGACGAAAAAGTAAAAATTGTGCTGATAAGCTTAGGGTGCAAACGAGTTGAGCCGAGCCTGAGCTCGACCAGGCTCGAGCTCGATTGACTTAGAAGAGCTCGAGCTCAAGCTCGGCTCGTAGACAAATTGTCAAGCTCGAGCTCGGGCTCGTCTCGTTTATTATCAATTAGTTAATACATTGAATAAAAATAATATAAATAATAGTTTGTTTAGGCTCGTGAGCTCGATAAGTGAAGATCGAGCTCGGGGCTCGTTTATTAAACAACTTTAAATTGGTGGTAAATATTATTAAATGTGAAAAAAACTAATATTACACTAGGCTTGATAAGGCTCGACGAGCCTAACGAGCTTCACATGCCACGCTCGAGCCCGGGCTCGATAAATAAACGAGCTTTGTTTTAGGCTCAAGCTCGGCTTGAGCTCGATAAGGCTTGACTCGTTTCGAGCTTTTTACTCAGCCGAGCTCGAGTAGCTCGCGAGCGGCTCGACTCGTTTGCACCCCTAGGCTTAATGGCAAGTTGTTACTATTTGTTTGTTTCGCATCTTCGTTATTATAAATGAACAAAAATAAGTGAACGTTCGTAAACGTAAATGAACAAATTAAACGTGTGTTCATGTTTGTTCATTTAATCAAATAAAAAGATTTTTTTTTTTCATTTATGTCCCTTTATTAAATGAATGATCTAAACAAACTTACTATCAAATGGTATCCAATCATGTTATTTACAAAATTAGTGTAGATTTGAAAAAATAAAAATAAAAGAATTTAATTAGTGCTCAAAAGATACTATAACGGGTTGATTAGAGAAATCAAAGATTCAAAGAAATTAAAAAATATATATTGAAATGCTTGAAAATTATATAATTAAAGAATAAAAAATAATAGATATTGAATGATCTGGATATATAAAAAGAAGTTTGATATGTTCGTTAAAAATCAAAAGGCAAATACAATATAAACAAAAAACACCATATTGGTAAATAGTTTTTAACAAACACTATTTTGGTAAATACTTTTTCCACCATCACTAGTTAAGGAAAAAACTCTTTTTTCTTACTGTAATTCTTTAGGCTTAAAGTTTGAGATTTTGTTTGTGGCTTTTTTTTAACTTCAATTTTATTCAAACACCAAACGAACACAAAACGCGAGATGACGGTAAAGACAAACCTTACAACATATATAAAGGATATTTACACTAATATTTCCAATTTAGATTATTTAAGCGAGACCTACTTTTAAACCATAAATACTTAAACGACTTCACACTCGCCACCATGTCACCTATCTTACATCACATCTTTACCTTTGAAAATTTTCTCATTGTGCGCCTTCCAAATACATCAAATCGTCACAACTACCACCCCGTGCACAATTTGTTTACCCACCTTTCCCCATGCTGCTGTCTTATATATCTTCAATAAATCCTGTAGTTGGAAAGAAAAAATCGGCTCTAATTTACACCATCTCCCACACCCTATCCGAAATGTAACAACGTGTAAACATATGTGTCGAGGTCTCATCGTTTGTATCACACAACATGCAGGCCTTCTTTCAACGTATACATGGCGTTTTTGGAAGGCGTACGATAGTCGGTAACCTATCCATCTCGGCTCTCCATACCATAATGTTGCATTTCAACGAAACCCAAGCGACCCACTTCATCACAAAGTTGTTAGAAATCTGGTCGCTTCCCCGCAAAGGTTTCTTTACCGATTGTACAGAAAAAGACTTGCTTTCAACAAGAATTTTGAACTCTATGAACCTAACCAAGTTATTTTTTAGGTTTTTTACACGTATACCTGTTAAAATATAGATATATTGTGATTCAATTACTGGACTTTTAGTTATACAGGTGGGCCTGTCATTTGGGCCTAAGATATGTGGGCTTATCAACTGGAAGGCTTATGGTCATCAGGATTGAGTCGTGGGCTTGAAAGCCTGATATGTATTCGTCTTAAAGTCTTGTCCGTTGGATTATTGGCGATCCGTGTGATTTAGATCGTGTGGCTGAGAATGGAGCTCAGTGTGTTTGTTCTCTGGAATGTTCTATCCTCTCTATAAAAGGAGAGCTCGTCTCCTTGTTATCAGTTTAGCTCAGATTTTTCTTATCTTTGTATTGTGTATCCTTTCTAGATTAGGGTACTGTACGTTATCTTTTCTCTGTATTGTTTTCCTTGTTAGATGATCATCTGATATTGATAATCAAAAGATCACTAACTGTGTATTGTATTAAGATCTCTACGATTGTAGAGATCTAGGGTTTGGTTGGGTAACGTTTTGGGTTGGTAATAATAAGATTTTGTCACCGTTTTCTGTCGCTATATTTTTGTTCTTATTATTGTTCTTTATATTGTGTTTCAGTGGTTGTGTTAGTATAGATTCATAGTTTTTTACATGGTATCAGAGCCCTAGGCTCTGTTATCATCGTCTTGTCTTGGTTCTGGTGTCTTCCGCTGCAAATCTGAGCTGTCTAGGTTTAGATCTCACTATAAAAGTGTCTGTGTGAAGGATCTGATCTGATTAGTAGATCTGGTTCTTCTTGAGTATTGTATAAAATAGATCTGATCTTCTTGATAGATCTGGTCCATTATCTTGGTTATTGTTTTTGTTGGTTCCTATTGTGCAGGTTCTGTGTGTGGTCAACGATTGTTGGCTTGGATCTTGCATTACTGGTGTTGGATTGGAATAATAGCTTCAATTGCACTCACAACTCTATATCCTAAGTGAAGGTATAGGTTGTGAGTTTGGCGAAACCCTAACTTGGGTTCCACCTCACTGTGAGATCGTTCTATCTTGTTTTTTTGTCTGTTATTGTGTCTAGGGCAAAGGCCGGGTTAGGAGGACCGGTATTGTGCCAACTATTTGGTGTTTTGTCTGTGTGATTGTATTGTCGGATTGATTGTCTGGTTTGATTGTCTACTGCTTTATACTTGTTATATATATATATATATAAATATATAGATAATAAAGGTCTCCTGTGTTAAGATCTAGGTGGGCACCTTGAGTGATGAACCCACTATCTGACCCCTGACATAGCTTCGACCTCTTAGGTGTTCTTCATACTATAGTTTTATTGTTTTTCATTCTTGGTTAGCTATTTGCTAATCTCTCTGGTCTTTGTGTGTGTATCTTGTTTGTCTGACTGTTTATCTGTGATTGTCTTATCTGTCCTCTATGGGTGATGTTGTTGGTGGAGGTGCAGCACCACCAAATGGTGGTGGTGATGTTGGCACCTTGATCAGCAAACTTGATATTAGTGACCCCTTGTTCCTACATCCTAGTGATACCACAAGTCTGTCCATAATCAGTATGAAGTTGAAAGAGGAAATATGAACACTATTGAAAGAGGAAATATGTTTACCCAACTCTTAATTTACATATTTCTCATCGGGAATGAGAAATATATAACTGAATTTTATGTTTAAGGAGTGCGAAACATACAATTGACTTTTTAAATTAGAGAAATATGTGATAAATGACTTTAGCAAGGGCTAGTTTGAGATTCAACCGGTTGGGTTTTAAAGATTTGGCTGTTTAATAGTTCTATCCAGTTTAAATCTTGAAGCCTGACGTTTTACCTTTATTATTGATGTATCTATATGTTTTTTAAATATGTACGGGTGTAATAGTGAAGAATTCAAGATCCATGTTTATCATTTTTTTTGAGTAATGGAAATAAAAAATCTCAATTATTGACTATTAGTAATGTTAAAATATTATGCATGATATTATAATTCATGTGTTAAACCTATGTTATTCATATGTGATAATGTTCTCTTTGGGTTATGATGGTTTGGACTATGTGAGTTATGTTATAAGACTAATGGGCTTATTTTATAACCCAACTTTATTGTCTGGACCATTTGAGTGGCCCATGTTTATGTGCAAGTGGTGCAGGATTATTTGTGAGCCGTTGGATATGATCTGATCGTATGGCTGTGGTGTGTTCTCGTGTAACAATAATCGAAGCTTCCAGAGGCAGTATAAAAGGATTATTATTAGGGTTTGTTATTCATTCAGTCTGTAATCGTCTTCTCTGTAAACTCTCTCGAGTAGCTAGGGTTTCTCTGGTGTTGTTGGGGCTTGACCCTGTGTATGGTCTAATCCTGGAGCTGATCATTGTTGTGATCATCATCTAGGGTTGTTGGTTTGTAAGTCTTTGTATTGTTTCTTTATTCTAAGATCTTCAACTGATCTTATCAATCAGTTGAGATCTTAACTCTGTATTCTTTATCACTGGATTCATCTATTGTTGAATCCAGTATTTGGGTATTTGGGGGGCAAACATTTTGGGTTGGTTTAATAAGAGTTTTGTCACCTGTTTTGTCGCCTACTTCTCTTTGTTGATTGTTCTGAGTTTATGTTGGCTCAATGTTGTTCATATTCTTGGATTGTGTATTATAGATCTATAAAATTTTACATGGTATCAGAGCCGAAGGCTCTTGTATCATAAAGTGTTTTTCTAAAAGAAACGATCCTGATTTGTTCTTCCGCTGTATCTTTGTGTTTTGGTTAAAGTCTGAGATCTTGATTTTTAGATCTCAGACTTGGTGTTACTAATTGGTTGTTGTTTGTTGACAAGATTGTGGATCTGGTCAACCTACTGTTGGCTTCTTGGGCTGGATTTGATCAGCTGGTGGCATATTGTATTGTTTGCTCTCTGGCTTCGTAACCCTAAGTGAAGGTTACGAGCTACGAGTTATTGGCGAAACCCTAACTTGGGTTGTCTTTGGTGAGATTGTTCCTCATCTGTATTTTTTGTTGTTTGTCTGGTCTAGGAGCACTGTCCGGGTTAGGGTGGACCGGAGTAGGCTCAATACTTGGTTATTGTGGTCTTTGTTTGATTTGTCTGGTTGTTTTCTGATTTGTGGTCTTATTGTTTGTCTATTCTTATATATACGAGTATATATATATATAGATAATAAAGGACTCCTGTACTAAGATCTGCGTGGGCACCTTGAGTGATGAACCCATGATCTGACCCCTGGTACAGTTTCGTCCTCTAGGGTTTGCATTGTTGTGTTTTCTCTCTAGTTTTTTTCTAGGTTGATTGTCTGTTCTGTGATTCTTGTTGTGTATTCATGACTGGTCCTGTTGTTACTAGTTCTCAGGGATCAGGTGGTGCTGATCCATCTGATCCCCCTGGTACACTTATTAGTAAATTGGACATTAGTGATCCACTTTACTTACATCCAAGTGATACCAGTAGCCTGTCCATTACTAGCATTAAATTGAAAGGATCTGATAACTATTCTGTGTGGTCTAGTTCTATGAAACTTGCTTTGGATGCTAAAAACAAATATGGTTTCATTGATGGTTCTTGTGTAAAATCTGTTGACAATGATGTGCTTGCTAGACAATGGGATAGGTGTAACTCTGTGGTATTATCTTGGTTGTTGAATTCTGTGTGTGAGGAACTATACTTAGGACAAGTGTTCTCTAAGTTGGCTAGTGAAGTTTGGTCTGATTTAAAAGAAACCTATGATAAGGTTGATGGTTCTGTTGTGTTTAATCTGTATCAAAAGATTAATAATGTGAAACAAAATGGTAGTACAGTGGCTGAGTATTATCATAGGTTAAACACTATGTGGAAACAATTAGATTCTATTCTTCAATTGCCTACTTGTGTTTGTAATGCATCAAAAGAGTTTAATGATTTTAGTGCTTTAATAAAGTTGATGCAATTTCTAATGGGATTAGATGATATATATCAACCAGTCAGAACCACATTGTTGACCAGGGAACCTTTACCTAGTGTAAAAGTTGCCTTTTCTATTGTGTCTAGGGAGGAGTCTCATAGAGGCTCCTCTGGGTCATCAAAAGGACAAAATGTGGCTTTTGTAACTAAAACCAGTCAAGGATTTGATAATAAAAAGAAAGGTGTTAACAGAGGTCCAAATCCAAACTTAAAATGTACTCATTGTAATAGGGTAGGACACACTGTTGACAGGTGTTATGAACTGGTTGGATATCCATCTAATCCTAGAAGAGTGTCTGGAAATCAAAATGTAAATCAGAGGTCTAATATGTCTAATAACACTAGTAATAGTAGGAGTAATAATGTTAATACTTCCACTAGTGCTGTTGGTCTACCTTTTTCTGCTGAACAGATATCAAAGTTGATGAATCTGATCAGTGAAAAGGCTCCTTCTGATCCACAGTCTTCTAGTAGTGGAGGTAATGTTGTGAATGGTTTCTCTAGTATGTCTACCATGCAAAATTTTGCTAACATGATCAGAAAGTTCTCTAGTTGTTCTAGCTTTGTTAAAAGTATTATCAATGATAGTTGGATAACTGATTCTGGTGCTAATCAACACATGACTAAAAGTGATTCTGAAATGTTTAATTGTGTTGATGTGAAAAATTTTGATGTTCAAGTTAGACACCCTAATGGTACTAGTGCTAAGGTAACTAAAATAGGGGATGTTAAGCTTGCTGAAAATGTTATTCTTAGAGATGTGTTTCTTGTTCCTGACTACTGTGTTAATCTTGTCTCTGTGCATAAGTTAGCCAAGGATAATCACATGTCTGTATTGTTTGATGAAAAAAATTGTTTTATCCAGGATTCCAAGTCCAAGAGAATCCTGGTGACTGGTAGGCAAAGTGATGGTCTTTACTTTGTTGGTAAAAATGTGAGTGTTAATCATGTTTGCTTGAATAGTATTGTTGATGCCAAGTTGTGGCATAATAGATTAGGTCACCCCTCTGATCAAGTTTTGGCCGTATTAAAAAAAGACTTAAATATTGAAACTGTCAATACTCAACCTTGTGAAATTTGTCATAAGTCTAAACAAGTTAGGTTACCCTTTCCTCTAAGTGAACATAAAACTAAAAATATTGGTGATATAGTACATTTGGATGTTTGGGGACCTTACAAGGTTTCAAGTAGAGAGGGTTTCAAATATTTTTTAACAGTAGTAGATGACTTCTCTAGGGCTGTTTGGTGTTATATGATGAAAGGAAAATATGAAGTTTTTGAAAACATTAAAGTGTTTTATGAACTTCTTAAAAATCAGTTTAACAAAAATGTTAAGATTTTCAGAAGTGACAATGGTACAGAATTTGTAAATAATCAAATGACTGTGTTTTGTCAAACTAAGGGAATTATTCACCAAACATCCTGTGTCTATACACCTCAACAAAATGGGGTTGTTGAAAGAAAACACAGGCACTTATTAAATATGGCCAGGGCTTTCTTGTTTCAGAGTGGGTTACCTCTTAGGTTTTGGGCAGATTGTGTTCTAACTGCCACATATGTTATTAACAGGATTCCTTCTTCAGTCTTGTTAGGTAAGAGTCCCTATGAGGTTATGTATGGGTTCCCCCCCATTCTTAGTTATATAAAGACCTTTGGTTGTTTGTGTTTTGAAACAAATTTAAATGAGTCAGATAAACTTTCTAGTAGGGCTGATAAATGTGTTCTCATTGGATATTCAAATTTTAAAAAAGGATATAAGCTTTGGAATTTAGAAAAAAGAGATATTGAATATTCAAGAGATGTTAGGTTCTATGAAGAAATATTTCCTTTTAAAAATAGTGTTGAAAATACTAATAGTGTTTTATCTGAGTCTGAAAACATAACAAACTTAAATTTTTTCGATTTAATAGAGTCTGAAACAACCAGTGAGTCTGATTTAACTAAGAATTCTAAACCTCCCAATGATGAAGGGGGAACTAAAGGGTCTAATATTGAGTCACCTAGTTTGCAATCAGAAGGACCTCCTAGTGGAGTTAGGACTGATGATTCAGGATCTGATCATAGTCCTGACAAAACTGGTAGTAGGGCTGCTGATAGGGCAGACTATGATGGTGAATCTTTAGGTGTTGAGACCAACCCATCTGAGGGAGTGTCTACTAGTATTAGAAGGTCTGATAGACAGTCTGTTTTCCCAAGAAGGTTTAATGAATATGTTGTTGATGGGAAGGTTAAATATGGAATTGACAAGGTTGTCAATTATTCAAATCTGTCATTAGATAACTTTTGTTTTGTATCAAATCTTAATAAAACAGTAGAACCCAATAGTTATTTTGAGGCTTCAAAGGATCCTAAATGGATTGAAGCCATGAATGCTGAAATGGAAGCATTACATAGAAATAATACATGGGTCCTTACTGATTTACCTAAGGATAGAAAGGCAATAGGTTGTAAGTGGGTATATAAGATTAAGTATAAGGCTAATGGTGAGATTGAAAGGTATAAAGCTAGGCTAGTGGCTAAAGGGTTTAACCAAAGGGAGGGTATTGACTTTGGTGAAACTTTTTCACCTGTGGTTAAAATGGTAACTGTCAGGTGTGTTATTAACTTAGCTGTGTGTAATAATTGGCCTTTGTATCAACTTGATGTAAATAATGCTTTTCTATATGGGTCAATTTCTGAAGATGTTTACATGAAGTTGCCTGAGGGATATTATTCTGAGAATAATACTAAAGTGTGTAAACTAGTTAAATCTCTTTATGGTCTTAAACAAGCTCCTAGGAAGTGGAATGAGGAACTTACTAGTGTGCTTGTTAAGTTTGGTTTTGTACAAAGCATCTGTGACTATTCTATGTTTGTTTTGTCTAAGAAAGATGTGTTAGTCATTCTACTTGTTTATGTAGATGATATAGTTGTTACTGGTAACAATGAAGTTGAAATTAAAAGAGTCAAAGATTGCTTAAATTCTAAATTTCTAATAAAAGATTTAGGTGTGTTAAAATACTTTCTGGGAATAGAAGTCCTATACTCTAATTCTGGGATTTGTCTATCTCAAAGAAAGTATTGCTTAGAATTATTAAATGAGTTTGGGTATCTTGGTTGTAAACCAATCAATACTCCTATTGAGCAGAGTTTCATAGTATCTGCCAAAAGTGGGAAAAATGATAAGCAGTTAGACAATATAACTGGTTATCAAAAGTTGATTGGTAAACTGATATATCTATCTCTTACCAGGCCTGACATTAGTTATTCAGTGCAGTATTTGAGTCAATACATGCACAAACCAACTAATGGACATCTTCAAATAGCTCTCAGACTATTGAGGTATTTGAAAATGTCACCTGGAAAGGGTATTTTATTGAGCAAAAGTGATTCTATGCACATAACTGGTTATGCTGATGCTGACTGGGCTAAGTGCCTAGAGACCAGGAAGTCTGTTACTGGATTTTGCATTTTCATAGGAAACTCACTTGTTTCCTGGAAAAGCAAGAAACAGAATACAGTTTCCAGGTCATCAGCAGAAGCTGAATATAGAGCTATGTGCTCTGCTGTGTGTGAAATGATCTGGTTAAGGAATCTTATGTCTGAATTAAAGGTTGATATTGTATTGCCCTTAAAAGTTTTCTGTGACAGCAAAGCTGCTATATCAATAGCTGCTAATCCTGTCTTTCATGAAAGAATCAAACACTTTGAATTAGACTTGCATTTTTTGAGAGAAAAGGTTGCTAATGGGGTCATTCAAACTGAGAAAATTGACTCAGAAAGTCAAGTTGCAGATGGCTTAACAAAAGGGCTTAGTGTTGAAAAACACAAGAACTTTTGTAGCAGTTTGAATATGTTTGACTTGTTTAACACTTGAATTAAGGGGGCATGTTAAAATATTATGCATGATATTATAATTCATGTGTTAAACCTATGTTATTCATATGTGATAATGTTCTCTTTGGGTTATGATGGTTTGGACTATGTGAGTTATGTTATAAGACTAATGGGCTTATTTTATAACCCAACTTTATTGTCTGGACCATTTGAGTGGCCCATGTTTATGTGCAAGTGGTGCAGGATTATTTGTGAGCCGTTGGATATGATCTGATCGTATGGCTGTGGTGTGTTCTCGTGTAACAATAATCGAAGCTTCCAGAGGCAGTATAAAAGGATTATTATTAGGGTTTGTTATTCATTCAGTCTGTAATCGTCTTCTCTGTAAACTCTCTCGAGTAGCTAGGGTTTCTCTGGTGTTGTTGGGGCTTGACCCTGTGTATGGTCTAATCCTGGAGCTGATCATTGTTGTGATCATCATCTAGGGTTGTTGGTTTGTAAGTCTTTGTATTGTTTCTTTATTCTAAGATCTTCAACTGATCTTATCAATCAGTTGAGATCTTAACTCTGTATTCTTTATCACTGGATTCATCTATTGTTGAATCCAGTATTTGGGTATTTGGGGGGCAAACATTTTGGGTTGGTTTAATAAGAGTTTTGTCACCTGTTTTGTCGCCTACTTCTCTTTGTTGATTGTTCTGAGTTTATGTTGGCTCAATGTTGTTCATATTCTTGGATTGTGTATTATAGATCTATAAAATTTTACAAGTAATAACAGTCCCAACTACGAAAATAACCACTAATTGTCCCAACTTTCGACATATTGGCCGCCAATGGTCCCAATTAGTCTGATCACTAACTCCGTTAGTGTGATGCTGACGTGGCATGCCACGTAGGATCATTTTTGCCCCCTAGGATGCCACGTAGGATCATTTTGCCACCTAAGATGCCACGTAGGATCATTTTGCCACCTAAGCATGCCACATCAGCATCACACTAACGAGTTAGCATCGGTTAGTTTTGGGTCCGTTGGTGGCCAATATTTCAAAAGTTGGGACCTCTAGTGGTTATTTTCGTAGTTGAGACCATTATCGGCCAAAGAGCAATAGTTAGGATTATTTATTTCTATTACTTTTTTTTTAATTTACTTTGAATTAATGAATTTTGATTAAAAAAATTAGAAACAGTACAAACTGTTAACTGGTAAACCGAACACTTTAGTTTAACCCATTTAACTTGTCTGGTTTAGTTTGTCATTTCACGAAACCATGGCTAGTAATTTAGTTCAGAGTTTTTGTCAAAACTAACCGAACCATGACGCAAACGCCCATGCTGTATTGTCTTCATGCGAATATTTTAAAATGCAAAAACAACAAATAAAACTTTAAAACAAAATAATGGATATTAACATTTTTTTTTTTTTTTGCAACCATTAGATTTAGGTATTTCATTAAAACAAAATACAAAAATTACATCACAATAGAAGGTAGACGGGCAACAAGCTGCGCCGCCACCCCTTTCTGAACATGAAGGTAGCGAACATGCTCAAACGAACTGAGGATAAATCACTATGGTTTGATTAACTAGACACGTAATTAAGATGTCTGCGCAAAAGCGTTATCATTTTTCATAAATATTTTAATTATAAGATCATTAGGGGGACGAGGCACCAACCGGCTACAGTTTTTCGGGAACCGTTGTCGGTCGGCAACACCGCCGCCACCTACTCGGCAACCCTAAAAAATTCCACCACTTGGCAACAACTACCCGATCGGCGACGGTAGTTTTGATGATTTTTTGTGTGATTTTATCATGACAAGGTAGGGTTGGTGGGGGCACGGCAATTTTTGCCGATACTGAAGGGACCCGGCCACCCTTATAACATATTCATGTAATGTTTCTTTTTTAATAAAGACGGGTATTGTTTTTATGTTTTCAAGATAATTATAAAAGGTTTACAGCAACTATAAATGGAATCTATTTTTATTGGAATTTCCCACTAATATCTGGTTTATTAATAGATTTATTGGTTTTTGTAGCATGGTTAAAAGCTGTAGAAAAATAAAAGAAAGAAAAGGTTTTGAATAAGTGAACCTTTAGAATCTTTTAAGTGTGAATGAGTCATTGTAATACTTTAGAGCATTCACAACCCACCCATCAAACCTTACCCCATCTTTAAAATTTAAAAAATCCTACTAAAAACACACTACAACCCATCCACCATTTTATACCCCATCTTTATATTATGAAAATTTGTTATCCTGGCTTTTCATATATAAAAAGCTACTATTCATCTTCCATCAAATTATTGTGAGTGTATGAAAACGAGAAATATAATAAAATATGTGTTTGTGAGTAAGATAAAGATAAAAATGGTGATGGGATGTGAGAAGTTTTTTAAAGTGAGAGATAAATTTTAAAAAGTGTGATTTTTAGTTAAATTATAGGGTAAAAAATGATGGATGGGATGTGAATGCTCTTAATATCCGCCTCTTTTGCTATCCAGCCACCAGCCCTGAAGAACGACCTTAAAAATTGAGTTATATGTTAGATTAATAAATAATACGTTTTTTTTTTTTTTGAAAGGTGTAGATCAATGGAAATCCTTGTACAACCCTAACCTATTGATCCCAAGTTCGAATCCCTACTCACGCACCGGTGTCCTCCTTGCCTAAGCTCAAACCGTCACGGGGAATTTTTTTGTGGTGTGCATGAATCGAACCTGTGACCTCCCCCCAGGATGGGAACCCCTAAGGGAAAACCCCTAAGGGAAAACCCACCCTACCTCAAACCAGCTAAGCTGGAGATCATTGGCTAATAATAAATAATACGTAATAATTAATTTGGACGTTCAAGAAAATACATAATAATTAATAAATTATATATTATTATTTATTATAAGAAAGGAGATTAGAGTAGACGTGATGCGTGATGGAGATGGGCATATGACATTTACTATATATAATTAGGTCACGTGGGACGGTCATAACATACCATGTTATTACACCAATCATCTTATACCACCTCAATTGATCACATTTTATCACATCCATCACTTAATACATGGAGCGGTGTATCATACTATCATTAACATCCCTAAATAATTCCCCACAAACCCATAAAAAACCAACAAATCACAAAATTTCATCTCATTCCCTAAACAAACCACCCACCCTACACACGTTTGTCACGGTCGTGATGTACATCACAACCGTGATGATTTTTTTTCATCACATGGGTGACGAGTCAGTGTTAGTGATGATTATAGCTATCACGGGTGGTCTATCACAGACCGCCCCGTGTGGCCTTATAGTATTTTACCATGCTTTTTTAATCGCCTACGAATTAAAGTCCGGCTACCTGGGTAGCTCAATGGCAAAAGGACACCCAATACGTCCGCCATCGCAGACAACTTGGGTAGCCCATGCCCACCGTCTCTAGTTTCGAGAAAACTCACCGCCCGAAGACTGTTGAGATTGAAAATTCAAACTTGAGACCTCTGGTCTTCAACACATATATTCACTTCCCCTCTAATGTTAGCTGAGCTACAACTCATTAGTTCTGAGAAAACCCACCACTCGAAGACAGTTGAGATCCGATTCAAACTTGAGACCTCTGGTCTTCAACACATATATTCACTTCCCCTCTAATGTTAGCTGAGGTACAACGTATTAGCCTACTATGTTAATATAAACGAAATCTTAAGTTTTGTTCATATGAAAAAATTTCGATAGAGAGAGGAAATGCAATATATTTATAAAATTAAGACCATGTAATGATGTAAACTGTTATAACTGATTGTATGTAAGAATTTATTAAGCGAATATTTATGTAAACTTAAGAGGTTTGTGTCGTGTTAGAGTTCCCATGTGTATATTCTTTTGTGTCAGTGTTATGTTCGGGTAGTGTCAATTTTAAATTTGTGCTATTTCAACCTATCAACCCATTAAGACTGTGTGGCGTGGCTCGGGAAAGAAGCTCGGGGAGCTGATCTGGAGGGCTTCCCCGAATGGGAACACCCCCCCCCCCCTCCCCCGCTCCATGTTCGGTGTGCTCGGGAGATTTCTCCCGCTCTCCCCGTCCCCTCCTCTCTATCTCTCTCTTCATTCCCTTCTCTCTCCTCTCTCTTTCTATGCTGAGTTGGCTTCGATGGTGGGGGACCTTCGGTACCACACCCCACAGTCTAAGATAAGCCATTTAACATCACTAATTCTCTTATTGAGCTTTTAACTTAACAAACAGTTGGTGGACTTGCATTTAGCAAAATGGTCTAAAAGAAAATGTTCTTTTGGCTTTTACACAAAAGTTTTTTGTTTTTCTTTACGTAACCAAGGGACCTTTGGCCTAGCGTTATTAAGGTGTTAGATAAGGCTTTGTCTTTCTAAATGATGAGGGTTTAAATCTCATTGTTGACAAAAATTTAGTTGAAAAAAGTTATTGTCATATAATTTATTGACTATCGTATAGATATTATAATCCATATAATTTTAGTCCGAAATCTGATATCCCCCCTTCAATAACATTAACCACATGTCTAGCCGGATTCTTATTCCATTAGTCCGCTTAGAAGAATTCGAGAGTTCGGTAATTTGCTTCTACAACATTAGCAAGGCCTACAAACTGAACAAAACCGAATCCACGTGGCTCCCGCAACACAAACACACAAAAAGAGATATACAATACAAAAACGCGAGACACATAAGTTTCATTGACCTAAAACATTGAGAAACTACGTACAAGCTGAAATCATGGATGACACAACTTAACTAAATGGCGAATCTAAAAAATTTCATTAGGGGCAAAAGAGATCGGTAAAATGGGCCAACTAACAAAACAACAAATATTCATCATGGTACATTGTATATATGATAAAAATGGTCCAGGTCAAAAATGTCTTCCACTGTCAAACCTTGCAATACAACGCCAAACATATGCAAGTTAACAAGGGGACCATACAAATATGTACACTCATGTAAATTTGGATTCATTTGCTACTTGTAACGGTTTTCAATATACTTTCAAATAAGTTGTAGCAACCTTGAGATGTGGGTCAAGACAGTGGCGGACCCAGGATTTTTCGTCACTGGGGTCCTCATTTTTCGGTGTTCGGATTTTTTATAACAAAATGTTGGAGTAAACATGTCTCGCGTGTTGGGGCGGGGCGGGGCGACACCTAGTAAACATGCCTCGTGCGTTGAGGCGGTGTAACACGAATAAAAATATAAGTCGTGTTCGTGCTGAACAACATATAAGTCTTTTTTTTATAAACCTTACTAATATATATGTGTGCACTATGCTTAAATTATAACTGGTCACTTGGTCTTATTTTTTAGTAAATTTTATAAGAAACACAATTAAACAAATGGTAGTAATGAAGCACAGAACGCCTAAACGAATCCAAGAGTATATCATTTGACAATTAGATACATAATCTACTACAAAGATTGATGGTTACAACTTAAAACTGGCAGCAACAATGTTTTCAGAACCAGATCGGACAGTGAATCGAACACTTTAGTGATTCACTGGTCAGACCAGATTTAGGAACCGGGTGGCGTAATAAATAATATATTTATATATAAAATATGATCAACATAAATGAATCACCTTATTTAAACATTTATACCAAAGCTAGTTATTAAATCAAGTAAACAATAAATAAGCTTGCAATTTTATAAGAAATTAGCAATACAAAAACAATATTTGGGACATTATTGTATTTATTACTATATATAAAATCAAAAACATAACTTGGAATGAAATAACAATGATAATAATGACTAATATAATTTTAAAATAATAATAGTACGAAAAAAAAATAATGGTCACGTGGAAGAATAGAAGAAGAACCCAACAAACACTTTTCTTAGCAATGTTTTAATTGGATTTAAACAAAAAAAAAACCATAAAACAAGTAACAAGACTCGAACCAATGGTTTCTTGATTAGAGAAAAGGGGGGTTTACCACGATACTAGCTTTCACCTTGATACTATGTGTTCCATCTTATTATTCTTATGGGTCCAAAAAAAATTAACACATCGGCTCTACCGGAAATTTCAAAAACATTGGTGTCCGGGGACCCGACCCACTCTACGTGGGTCCGCCTCTGGGTCAAGGGTAGCGCTAGGACGCTACCCCTTAAATGAAAAATATTAAATTATCATAATTAAATAAAACGAATATGAAGATTAAAGAACTGGAAAAAAAATGAATTAGCTACAATCATTAGAAATGATTATCGTGAATCTGATGATTAAATTTTATATGGATTAGAGAAAGCTCATTTTTAAATAAAAAGTCTGATACGATCTTTGTTATAACTTATATTCCCGTGTGCTATCTATTTAGCCAGTGTTGGAATCCATGGTAGATGTACAAACTTTACCATAAAAAGTCTGATACGATTTTTGTTAGACCGTTCGTTGTGAAATAACGAAGCGGCCAGCTCTACGTGTTAACGGTCCGGGACACTGCGTTGCTTCGTTATTCCTCGCGGTTATTTGATTTTCCACGTTTGGAATGGCACTCGTTAACCATGATTTGAACGTTGGTGGGATGAAATCGAGGAAGAAGGGACCGTTGGCGTGCGGTTGATCTTATGAAACTTTTGCCCTGCCTTAGGGATCCCCAGAGTGAACTCCTCTTGCTCAAATCTTGTATGGGGGTCGCTAAGTTGCTTTTTGGTTTGCGGACCTGCCAACCCACCATGATGGATGAAGCGGTATCATGTTTTGACAAAGGTCTGCGGGAAGCCATCGAAGACATAGTGGTATGCGGGGGTCCATTCTTTGGTGACCTACAGTGGCGAATGGCATCATTACCGATGCGTTTGGGAGGATTAGGGCTCCTCTCAGCAAAAGATGTTGGGGTGTATGCTTTTGTGGCATCACGAGCTCAGTCTTGGAATCTCCAAGACCACATCTTAAGGAATAGTGGGGTTGTCGACATGGACTTGGACTACGTACAGGCCCTCGAAAGGATAAATGACTTTCTCCCAGGTTTTGATATTGGTGGTTTTTCTAATAAGGACACCCCCCCCCCCAAAGCCTCAGAAAACTTTGGCGAATCCCCTCTTTGGCAAAATCGCATAGAGCCTGGGTGAAACTTTTGATCTGTCCCCCGCTAAAAGGCAGTTATTGAATGCTTGCAAAGCCCCCATGCCCAAGATTTCCTGAATGTTATCCCAATCGAAGGTTTGGGCCAAACCATGTCTAGGGTTGAATACAGGGCAATTCTTAAATATCGTTTGATGATCCGCATGTACCATGAAGATGAAGTCTGTTCGATTTGCCGTAAGGCATGCTTGGACGAATACGGGGAACACGCGGTTCATTGTAAGGAGTTGCCTGGTTTCAAATATAGGCATGACTGGGTCCGGAACGTTCTTTGGGACATTTTAAAAAGGGCTGGGATCTCAGCCAAGAGGGAGGCTCCCGTGAATTTCCTCTCGGACTCCGCTGAAGGGAGATCCACCCTACGTCCAGCAGACCTGCTTGTCTTTGGGTGGGCCGGGGGGAAACACGCTTGCGTCGACCTAACAGGTGTATCTCCTCTGGTTGGTTTGAGAGATAGTGGTTTTTTAGCAGGGCAAGCTGTGCGGAAAGCAGAGGCGAAAAAAGTTGAGAAGCATGCTAAAGCCTGCGAGGAGAACCAACACGTATTTGTTCCCCTGGCATTTTATACCTTTGGCTCGTTGGCGCCGGAAGCCATCTGTTTCCTGACTAGAGTCAAACGGGTTATTCATAGCAGTGTCTCGACTCCGGGGGGACATGGGTTCGTTTTTTAGTAGGTTAGGATTTGTCATCCAGAAAGGGGTGGCGGCGCAGCTTGTTGCCCGCCTACCCGCTATCTTGATGTAATTGGTCGCGTTTATGCGTTTATCAATGAAAGAGTCTATTAATTAAAAAAAACAAGATAACTATTTTTAATATAAATATATATACACCCATCTCTTCTGTCACACAATCCTCACTTTCAAATTTGTGACTCTCTATTTTTTTCATTCCCAAAAATATTTTTTTTTTCCAACTTTCAATGGCAAGAGAGTGAACCGAAGAAGTGAAAATCACTTACTGGGATGCAGGGAAGTGTCTTGATGGTAGATCAATAAAGGAATTACCAGTTGAGGCATGTTATTTGCACAAGGTTGAAATTTATCCACACAACCCTATACGGGCCGTAGAGGGCTCTACGGCCCGTAGACTCCATTTTTTGCTTCCTCTACGGGTCGTAGAGCCCTCTACGGCCCGTAGGTAATCATTATCAATGATTGGCAATCATACAATCATTGGTGATGATTACCTACGGGCCGTAGAGGGCTCTACGACCCGTAGAAGAAGCCTTATTTTTTTTAAGAATGAACAAGGAAGAGATGGATGTTTATGATAACTACGGCCCGTAGAGCTCTATACGGGCCGTAGATAATGATAAAAAAAGAAAACGGGTTGGGACAGGGATCGATCTTGAGCATATTATCACAAACACACATAACATTCTTATTGTAACAATGGGGACCATCTGGGCTACCAGTTCGCTGGTTTCCTTATGGAAAAAAATATATATAATATATAAGTCCAAAAGCCAAATTTTTTAAAAAAATAGAACTCTACGGGCCGTAGAGGTCTCTACGACCCGTAGGAAAACAATTTTTTTAAAAAAATTTGAAGTTGTTTTATAAAAATAACATTTTTTTAAAAAAAAACCTTTTTTTTGTCTACGGGTCGTAGAGACCTCTACGGGCCGTAGAGGCAAGGGTCTCTACGACCAAGTTCCAAACCATACGGGCCGTAGAGAGCTCTACGACCCGTAGATATGTTCCCTCTACGGCCCATATAGCCCTATACGGGCCAGTAGATTTTTTTTTTTTTTTGTATTTTGTTGTTTTAATTATGTTTTATAAGTTTTTTTTATAAAAAAAAACGTTTTGATTTCTTATTGTATAGGTAAAATAATAAAAACAAAAAAAAAATCTACATAATAAATCATTATACATTATAGAAACAAAGTTACACCGGATCATCAGAATCAGAAGAATCAGAACTACTAGGACTACGAGTAAGGTCAAAATACTGCGTTCTACATCTACCCACGTCGACCATGCTCCACTCGGATATGGCATTGGAGCGCCGTCTGCTACGATCCCCGTAGATGTTTTTTATAAATGGTATTAAAACGTTATTTAACCAAAAATAATACTCTCAAACAAAACAATTGTCTGTATAAACTAAATTCCATACCTAAAAAAACTATTAAATTTAACAATAAAACTGAAGAAATGACTTATCCATCCGATTAAAGTTACTATTTGAACAATCAAAAGTAACAAAATTCAATACCTAATTAGACATCTTTATCTTGACCATAAATTGTTAATCTAATATCAAGCAGCGGAAATAAGAACTCAAAAATTATTTATAAAAAAAATTGTTGATTATGCTATTTTACTTTTTATAAAAACAAACTTAAACACATACATTCTAACACAATCTAACAAAAAAAAAAAAAAAAAAAAAAAAACCCTCTCTACGGCCCATAGAGGCCTCTACGGCCATAGAGGGGATCACAATCATTGGTAGTCAGGACTGAACCTCGTACCTCGTTTTTTCATGTTCATCTACGGCCCGTAGATAAGTCAAAAATTGAACCCTACGGCCCGTAGAGGCCTCTACGGGCCATATAGGGTTGTGTGAATAAAAAGCTCACTTGTGTGAATATCCGGAGCCTTACCAGTTTTGTGGTATCCTATTTATTTATTTATTTATTTATTATTATTTTATTTTGCTAAAGACGCGAACTAAACTTTGAAAACCCATATCACCTTGAAATATTGCAAAGCATTGAAAGAGGAACCGACTCGAGTTCAAACTTCAATGACAATTAAAGGAAACTAGTAGGTACAGGGCAAAACTACCATTTTGCTCTTCGTTCATATACGAAATTACCGCTTTGTCATCCGTTCACATGCTGTTGCACCGACTGTTGTCATTTAATATATATAATAATTTTGTGGGCATATAGCATTTATGCGGTTTTCGAAGCGAATGACCCATTTCGTGATTCAAGAAATCTTGTCATTTAAACACTTCGACAAAGAGCGTTGGACTCGGCTTATTCAACGAATTCTCCAACCGCGCTATTCTAATTGAAGTATAACCGATTTAGAAATAGGTTTAGGCCCAATCCAAGTCAATTTGGGTAGGTTCGATAATATGACAATTGAAACCGGTGTATGACCCGGACTGGTTTATGTACAAATCAATTTTGACCAAATTGACTTACCTAGTTTGGTTTATAACTCGAACCGATTTTGAAAAAAAAGAAAACCCATTTATCAATCGGCCAAAGATACATGCCTTGGCTCAATTGCTCTAGTCTCCTATATAATAGAGCCCTAGAAGGAATCATTGATCATCCACATTTAAAGCCTTTGAGTTTTAATGATGTGTCTTTTAACTATTTAAAAAACAAACTTGGTTAGACCATCCACATTAGTGAAATTTCTTAGGTTGGTCGTATAGGTAAACAATAAAAAGAAAAACCCAATTTGTTTAATCGAATCCTCAGGACCTGGTCGCTCAAGCAACCCAGGATGTAAGCCATTTTTTTAACCTTACTTTAAAATATACTATTGTTTGTTAGAGCTATAGCTTTTATAAGATTCATTCAAAAAAATATTTTAAAAGATAAAAATAATTATTTTAAATGTCTCATAAGTTTTAATGAATAAAACAATCTTAAATCATATTTGTATAATAAAAATGGTTTAGGTTGCTTTAGAGGTGCACAAAATAACCGGTTAAATAACCGAAACCTATTAATAACGAAAGCTGTAGCCGGTAAATAACCAATTGAGGAGTAACCGATTAGTCGATAAGTGTTCTTTAACCGTAGATTTGTAACCGGTTAGCGATCTTTTTGTAGGAACCAACTTTTAACCGAACCATTTAAACTGAATAACCAAAAAAATGAGAAACACGGTTATTAACTGAACGGGTTAAAGTAAAAAAAAAAAACGGTGGTTCGATTAAGCGCACAGTTAAGGAATAAAACCGATTTGTGCACATCTAGGTTGCGTTACTCATGGGTGTGAAAATTTAGATTAGGTTGTTTACCATTCCCCTCCGATTAGTAACTTAACTTTGGTACAAAACCAAGATAATAAGTTTATTTCCTAAACTTCTTTTTCTAATATTGGACCTAGTTCATAAAAGCCGAAGTGGACCCATGGTTCAAAAGGTTAACGTCACACCATACATCACCAAACCATCTATAAATCGTCGGTGAATATAAATGTAAATTAAATTTGACTAATAAAACCCATAAAGCTATGTTCGGTGTAAAGGAGCTTGTTATAAATGAAAAGGCACTACAAAATAAATTGCATATGAAAGCTAGCTAGTTTTGAATCAATAGATATTTATGATTCAGTTTTGCAATAAGAAAAAACTTGTTACAAAATTACATCATAAATTGGTAAACATCTATACATATAATAAAGGAGTAACTAGGGGTGAGTTGTTCACCATTCTAGGGTGTCCACATCAGCAATTTTCAACCCATTTTAGAGGGATCCGGTTGACCCGAACCGCTCCAAACTCACTATCCGGTACCCGCTAACCCGTATATAAATAGTCTGTTTTATTTCTCGCTTATGTTATACGTTTACCTATCCCTCTAAATCTCGTACAATCTCAACCTAAACCCTAAATCGCCTCCTTCTTCTAACACCGGACCATTCATCAGAATCACTCCTAACCAGGTAACATTTTTTTCCAGTATCTATTGTTTCTTATCTTGATTCTGTTTATAAAATCTTTGATTTCCTATTCGTATTCATCCGAATCCTTTATTCAATAATAAAAACCTTAAATTCAACGTATCTAACCTAAATCGAAGTTTTTTTTCCTTTAATTTATTATATTCTGTTTATTGTTATTGGATTATAGATTAATCGTTTCTTAGATATCTTGAATTTTTTTGGTTTACTATAACGTTTTCTAATTGATTTTTTTGCTATTGTTTTAGGGTTACTTCATTATTTGTGTTTTAGGTTTACGAAATCTAAGATTTAACCGTTTTTTAGATATTTTAATTTACTTTTCGGTTTGGAATACGATTAATTTTTTCCTATTGTTTTAGTGTTACTATATTAATGTATGCTCATTAAAAATTGCAGATTCTGGAACATGTCATACACCACAAGGGAAATCAATTTTTCAAAGTTCTTCATGACCCTTCAGCTTCTGTTTTGGTATATTTTCATGTTTATGCATTCTATTTTACATTGATTATAATACAATAGCACTACACTGTTAATGGTAAAATATTTACTTATTTGAAATTGATTTTGCAGACTGTTCCCGAATCTATGAATACGTTTTTTCTCTGTAAACATGTTGAACAATACAATGGTTACTATAACCACTGTTTTGTGTAAATCATGGTCCGTTCGTGTTTCTCTGATAGAAGATATAGTGTGCTTCACTGATGGATGGTCAGAAGTGGTCAACGATTTATCTTTTGGCACTTTTGTTATGATTTTCAATTACATTGGCCACAAGACTTTCCTCATGAAGTACTTCAATCATTCTCCTCATCAACAGCTTGGGAATTCTTTTTTCAAGATTATTGAACATGAGTTGACCACTCCTCCTGTAAGTATTATGGATATTTAAATTATTATTTGTTATTTACTATTTCTGAATTTGTATATATCTGATTCCAGTTATACCGTGTTCCTTTGTCAAGACACATTACCCAAATGGACTCCCAGTCAAACCAGTCAACCTCTATGTATCTGATGACTTTCAGTGGAATGTTTCTATGCAAAACATTGATACAAATGTTTGCTTTTCTGATGGATGGATTGATTTCCTGACTGACCTTCGTCTGAATGTTGGTGATGCCATATGTTTTGAATTATCTGAAAATGGACGTTTTAAAGGTTACTACCTTTAGCAAGAGTGGGAGACAAATGCGTCTGTTTAAAATACTTTCTGTTTCAAATCCGGATGAGAAGAATAATGTTGTCACCTTAAACCCTAATGTGCAGCAATATCCCAGGTTACCTGGATTTACATGCAATGTTACTACCGAACTGGTATGACACTTACTTATTATTCTTTTATAAATTACGTATTATAAAACTAATCTATAATTCTCATACATTGTCTTTAACTTATGCATAGGTCATTCCAAATCAAATTGCTGATATCATTGGCTTAAACAAGAGTATGAATTTGAGAATTAAATTCATCAATGGTAACTCTTGGAATGTTCCTGTTCATGTTCAAGTTGTTTCTGGTAATCCAAGGTATGTAATTGAATAATTTCTTTATTACTTTATAGTTTCTATATTTAGTGTATGCCTATTATATTTCAATTCATCACTTTTTACAGGTACATTGTTATCGGATGGCGTGAATTAATTGAATCAGAAGGTATTCCGTTGGGTCAGGCTTATATGTTCAAATGGTCCACTATTCATCGTAAGTTGTTGGTTGGCAAGTATGCTAACCAAGAGGTAATAGACATTAAAATGCAATGATTGTGTTGGTTGTGGTTTTTTGGTAGGTAAACTTTTGGGGCTATTGAACATATTTTGGTTGTGCCTTTGAACAATGGATTTTTTGGGATTTTGAACATGTGTTTTTGTTAGCATAACATACTTTTGTTTTGATGTTGAAATCTGATTTTGGGTTGAACTTATTAGGGTTAGTATGTGAAGTTTTGGTATATTGACTTTTTTGGTAGATATAGTTTATGGATGTTGATTGTGTTTTTTTTTTTGTTATATTAACGCTTTCAATGTCAAAATTTTATATTTTTTGTATGATTATGTTGCACATTGAAAAACTAATTTTCTTCTTGATGAACTGTTAAATCAATTATAAGCTAATGTTTATGTTTTATTTTGATAATTATGTATTTTCTGTACTCACCTAACAATGTACCTGAATCTAATATAAAACTTTCCTGGCTATTTTCAAATTCGTTATTGTTTGTCTCGGTCACGATTAATCCTCTGATATTATAACATAACAACTTGAAACTCTTAAATTTTAATAGCCAACATTAAATTTTTTAAAATTAAAAATTAAAAAGTTTTAAAATAATTAAATTGATCACTTTCTCCTATTCGAATTTTAAAATTTCAATAACTTGGATTTGTGTTGCAATCATGTTTTTTTTATTTCATAAATAATTCTTCAAATATGAAGAAGACAATGTTTGCTTTGTTTGGTTTTTTTTATTTTCGTTACCTATTGTTGGTTTTTGAACTACCTTTCGATGTTATGAGATTGAATTATCATATGTTACCATTATGTTTCGTTTTTTTTTTTTGAATTTGTTATGTCTGTTTACGTTGTATTTATTATTATTAATAATAACAATAATAATAATAGTAGGTAAATATAACCACATAAAATGATAAAACAATGATATTACTTATCATGAATTGGTAATGTAATATTTTAAATATATTGTTTTTTTATTTTACAAATAAATGATGTTATCTTATTACAAAAATAATTGTAGAACTTTTATATGTTTTAAATTGTATGGTAGGTCAAAATAATATTACCTAATTCTTATGGAGTTATAGATACAAATATATTATCTGTTGTCATTTTTTTCATTATATTTGTCTACACAAATTTATGTATATTCTTACATATTGTTTGATAAAAAATACAAAATTACATGATTCAATTATAGTTATTATTATAAATTCATATTTATATTGATACGTTTACAAATTTTAATCCTAATTTAATTATTTTAATTGTAGTAATGTACTATAATATTATAATAATATAATAATAATTTTCAATTCAATACGTGGTTAACTTTTTTTTTTATAGCTTTACGTTTTTTATAATGTTTATGTTTTTAAGTATTTGCAATAAATAAACGTTAGTTCATTATTTTTGTAAACAATATACAATTTAATGATAATTTTTTATTTCTAAATTTATTTAAAATTATGACACCTTTTACAAAAATAAACGATATTATATTAATTACATAATACATACTATAATTAAAATTATAAACTTCACCTATAAGAATTGAACAAACCATAATTCATTTTTACTACTATCTTCATTTCTCTCTTTCGAAGAAATTTAAATATCAGGTAATATCATTTTAGTTGTTTAAATGTTTAGATTTTAAATTTAATTTGTCTTTAACTTTGTTTTACATTTTATTTAGAAATGCTTATGGAGGGTGAAACGATAACAATGTTTTGACAGACTTGAATATGGTCAAGAGGATGTTATTATTAAGGCGAGGGTCTTAACAATTTGGCGTGAACAATCAAAAAGACGAACTAATGATTATTCCATTGAAATGGTCTTAATGGATGAAAACGTAATCCTTATATTTTCTATATAACTTACAAATTATTATATACAATTTACATTATTGACGTTTATTAATAACATATACTTTTTTTTCTCCAGGGTGACAGAGTTCAAGCTCTTATTCGTAGTAACTTTGTTGACATTTTTGAAAGTTATTTACATGAGAAACATGCTTACATAATCAAATATGTTCGTGTTGATATGGAACTTTCAAGTATGAACATTGGCTCACACGGAAACAAAATCTTTTTCAGTCAGATTACTCAGCTTTTATCCTGTTTTGATTTTAAGGGTGATGAATACGGTTTTCGATTTTTCCCTTTTGAATCGCTAATAGAAAAAGGATGTGTTTACAAATTACTCGATAGGTATTTTTTTTCTTTTTACTATGTATATATAAATATATCAGATTTAAATATATTGGACTTCATAATTATACCTATTTATTTCACTAATAATATTACTTTCAATATCCAATTGCAGATGTCATTGGTTATGTAAAGAATATAAGGAATTACTATGATTATAAAAAAAAGGAGAAGGCGAATCAAAAGAATCGTATGCTTTTGGATATTGAAGATTCAGAGTATGTTTTTATTCTTATATCTCATTTCGGATTAAAGTTATTATGTTTTCGGCATTCATTATGTTATATGTTGTTAATTGTATGTTTCCAATGTTTTTTTTACAAATATGTTTAGGGGACGTGTTATTTGTTTGAAATTATGGGATGAATTTGCCATTCAGATGAATACATATTTACATAACCATAACAATGCTGAACCCTTGGTTGTTATTTTGCAATTTGGATTGGCGTCATATTTCAAGGGTTAGTTTATTTACAAATTTATAACTCATTTATTCCTGTATCAATCTACTTATATTATATGTTGTTATATTATATTTAAATTTATTATAACATAATGTCATTTGTATGCAATTTTATGTTTGTAGATATTCCATATGTTTCAACCTATGTTGGTATTTCAAGGCTTTTTATTAATGAGCCAACTGACTTCATCAATGTTTATAAAAGAAGGTTGGGTTTATTCTCTTGTGTCAATTAAATAAATAGTTTCAACTTTATATTTTTTAACATTGTACTTAACCCTTTGTCTTAAAAAAAGTGCAAGGTTCATTCAATCTCCAAAAGTTTATAGACTTTCAACTGCATCACTTGCTGGTCTTCAAGTTTTTTCTGGTACAGAGAATGACTTTTTGGTTAACAATCCGTACTGTAACATAGGTGATATCTGGGAGATTTTAGAGGTTGGTAATAAACATAAAATTGTCACAAACTTTTTTTATTTACTATATTTATAGATAATTACGTCTTACTAATGTTTATTTTAAACTATGTAGGTTAAAGATATCATTATTTTGGGAAATGTTGTTGAAGTTCACAAGGATTTTGGGTGGTTTTATATGGCTTGTCCTAAGTGTGATTTTAAGGTAAATATAGAATATGTTTTGTATGAGTCAAGTGGTATTGGTGGAGGTTTTGAAGAAAGAGAAATTTGTACCTGTATAAATGAGAGTTGTAGTGAAAAAGATGTTATAGCTATTCCAAGGTAACACTCATACAATCACTTGTACTCAATTTATTAAATCTTATTTATTTCGTAGATAAAAATAAAATAAAAAGTTATTTTTATTTTATTAATAAATAAAATCTTTACAGGTTTCAAATTCAAATCACATTTAAAGATGGTACTGGAGATGTTAAACTCAATTTGTTTCATGATGAGGCATCAAAAATGATTCCAATATCTGCCGAGAGTTTGCTTTTAGAAAATAAGGTATGCCTATACTTATTTCTGAGTAACTCAGAGTTTAATAATCATTTATTAGAATTTGTATGTTCAACGTATCTTTTTTTAACAATAATTAATATGAAATGTATAACTGACGTTACAGGGTGCCTATACTGTTAAGTTTCCAGATGAGCTAATGTATCTACGTGATAGAGAGTTTGCGTTTAAGATATCTGTAACAAAAGAGAATTTAGAAACACTCAATGAAGTCTACACGATATCTAACGTCACTGATTCCAATTTTATTATGTCAGAGATTAAGCTGAAGTTTCAACAGAAAGATGAGGTAATATATTAAATTCTACTAAACATTTAAAATACGAAAAAAAACATGATATTTTATTTATATTATACAGGTCAATGAAGGAGAATGTTCTGCTTTTCCTACTGGTTCAAGTTCAATGACTTACAAAAAGTATAAAAGTACCCTAAACTGCAACCTGTGTACGAATTGAATGGCAAGGAAAAATCAAATTGAGTGTGTTCGGCTATTTCAAGTCAACTACAATAGCTCTACATTACTATAATTATTTTCATTCTGTTTTGGATTTGTTTGACTTATTATCATTGCTACATTCTATTTCTTTTAATAGAATTGTTTTGGAATTGTTTGACTTATTATGTTTTTTGATTTGATTATTCTAAAGTTTTTGAATTATATATGTTTACCATATTCAACTAATCAAACATACATACCTATGATTTGTGCATTAAACACATTTATATTGAAATTTAAATTTATTAATATTTGTATGATTCATTGTAATAATGCGGATAAGAGCTTGGTACATCAAAATTCTGATGAATAATTTAACATTTATAATAAAGTTAATTATAAATGAGTTACAACAACATATTAAATTTTGTACCAATAGACTTGACAAGACTTTTCTCAAAAAAAAGAAACAGTGTTTTTAACTTTCAACAATTTGTAATAATAATAAATCTCATATTATTAAATCTATATAAATAATTAATGCGTAGTTAAGATACATAAATTTATAGAGTTTCGTTTTCAAATATTGTAAATTAAAAAAATTTAAATTTTTAAATTTAATTTTAAACGTGAACATCTAAATTTATAAAGATTACTTACTTTAAATAAATAAATCAGAAATTAAATAACCTTTAACACCCGTAAATCAAGTTATAAATTTGGATGTTTCCATTTTTTTGTTTTTAATATTCTCATAATTATTTTCAACAGTATATAATACCAAATAAAATTATAACGAATTTTCATTTTTAAGGTGTTTGAAATTAAAAATTTGTGAATTTTAAATTTGTTTAACATAAGATTTTAAATTTAAATTTCCTACCCGCTAAACAATTAATATTTTACTATAAAATAGAACAATCATCATTCATAATTTTAATGTAAACCGCTAAAAATTCATAAATTTAGGAAAAAAACCGTTTTTTTAAAATTTTAAAAATGACGTAAACTTTAGTAGTATATAAACTCACTTACACAATGAGTGTAACATTCTACAAGAATATCATCTCCTAACTACTTTACACATTTTGTTCATCTTGCAACATTGTATGAAGGTAACTCATGTTTAATACTATGTTATATTTTGCGTTATTAATATTAGTTTTTGGTTTTCTAAATAACTACATAATGTGTTATATGTGGTTTGATACAAAGATGGTTTTTATAGATACAATTCAAACAACTGTTAAGTCATGTCAAATCAAATAATAGCAAATACAGTTTGCCAACCTCCAGAATTCAGACAAGATCTAATGCACGCAATGGTATTTGTTACTTTAACATATATATACATACATATTATACCGTTATTATAATTTGTATTACATTAATTGATTCATTTTTTATGTAGGCAACTTAAATTCAACACCCTTATCTGACTTATCAAATGGTAAATTTAACATATTAATGTTTTTTTAATTATTATAAGAAATGTTGCAGAAATGATAATAGTTGTTTTACTAACGTTATTGTTTTTGTACACAGTTAGCTCTAGCATTTCTACAAGACGAAACGTATGAATGCATGTTTGGATATCCAGAATTCACCTATAAACCAAACGCCTCCATCAATACCACAAGAGAATATTAATACAGATAAGTGTAAGATCATTTGAGAATTTAACTTTTGTGTATTTTTAGTGTTTTTTAAATTCTCACATGTACTATTTAACTCTTTCCATTAAGCTGCTGAGTCTCGGAAACGTCGTAAAGATATACTGGATAGCAGAAAGAGAAACAATAGTCAATTGCATACAACTCCTCATACTAGCCAACCAATAATTACTTCAACAATACCTTTGTCTGATATCTCAAATGGTATTTTCCTAACAAATTAATAAAATTGTTTTTACTACTTTAGAATACTTATGTGTAGTTATATTATATTTTATTAATTTATAAAAAATTAAAGAATATGAAAACTCAGGTATACAGAGAAGCAACACATTGAATCGTAATAATGCAAACACGTTATTATCTTCTCGTGGAAAAGAAAATTTGTATCGTGGTACGTTTAGTATTATTACTATTTACTTATAATATTTACTTATCTATGAAATTTACTTATAATACTTAACATAATTAACATTTATACATATTTACAGGTTCTTCAAGTTATTTGTCACCTTTATCTGACATTACACGTCAAGAATTGTGTAGAGGTAGCAATAACCTTACTAACAAATGCAAATTTACTTAAACATCCAATTTCAATGCTGAATCTTCAAGTAGTAGTCGAAAACGTCCAAATCCTCCAATTATTGAGCCTATACCTATGGTTGATCTTTCGGAATGCTTGGATGAGATGGTTGTCGAAAATATATCCAGTGATATAAAAGGCATGTCGTCAGGTAATATTCAATCATTGTAAATAATATTTGACCACAAGATATTTGGTTAATAATGTAGTGTATATTATTATATGTTGTGCAGTGTATTTAATATATATGTATTATGTAGATTACTTAGACCATGGAGACAGATTGTAATTTGTGAAGATTGTACATGCACGTTTGTGGAGAGCTGAGTCTGAAAGAGGATCTTGGAAATATAAAAAAAAGAAAAACTTTCTTTGTGTTGTTCTTATGGGAAAGTTTTGCTTCCTTCATTTAAGGAGCCTCCTGACAGTTACAAAGCCTTTTTTAATGGTGTCGACGCATTTAGCAAGTTTTTCTTAAAGAATATTAGACGATACAATTCAATGTTTGCTTTTACAAGTATGGGTGGAAAAATTGATTTCTCTAAAATAAAGGGAAAGCTCCATTTATTTATAGAATAAGTGAGAGAATTACCATGTTTTAGGTGATATGTTACCACCTAACGGAGAACAACCAGTTTTCCTCAGCTATACATATATGATACTGAAAATGAAGTATCAAATAGAATTAATATTGCTGGGTACGTTTTCCATTTTTATAACAATCATAGTATCGTTTTTATTTTTATGTCTATGTAAATATCTTTATAGATTTAAATTTATAATTGTACTTTTTTAAATTTTAGTATATGTAAACTAATTTACGTATTATTTATTTGTAGTCCATCATCAAATGATTCAGGAAGAGAAAAGGAGCTTGAACTTCAAATTGTTAATGACTTGAAAAACAATGTTTGACTCCATAAACTCTTTGGTTAAATCATATCGAATGGCTAGAGATTGTTTTCATGAGAATCCAAATGTTGAACTCAAGCTACGGTTAAATGGTATAAGGAAAAGTGATGGTAGGTCGTATAACCTACCGGACTGTTTCTGAGGTTGCTGCGTTTGATAGTTGGAGATCTCGATGATGATACAGACAAGCGAGATATTATTGTACATTAGTATCTGGTAAACTACAGAGAGTAGTGAGTTACATCCTTCTTATCTTGCTCTTCAATATCCGTTGTTGCTTCCTTACGGTGACGATGGCTATAGAATTGATATATGTCATAAAGGTGTCACAGAACCAAATCAAACTTCACCACCAGTATCTAATGTAGATACTCG
>JAUTDX010000119.1:0-41331 GCA_030844895.1 Ambrosia x helenae | reverse complement strand
CCATTCTTAACCATTTTCCTTAAATCAAGACTCAAAAGTGGATTCGAAAGCGTTTTCTTATGGTTGATCATGCGCCATTGGCTTTACGGGGATAGTTCGAAACTATGGGAAGAAGCATGCTCGCGTTTGTAACACCTCGGTTTAATTAACTTGTTAATTATTTATTGCATTGGGTGTTTCAAAATATTTGTTTTATAATTATATTAAAATATTTAATTTCGAAATAATATTTATTCGGGACATCCTGCTAAATTATCCGTACTACATAAAATCTATAATCTATAACTTATAATAAAAATGAGTTTTATGATGGTGGCATTCATTGGAGGCTTCAACCCTCCATTGAATGTGTCATGTGGCACTTTGAGGTGTAGTATTGAATTTTTTATTTTAATAATCTGTTTTTAATCTATATAAAAAATTAATTGAGTTATTTTAGGAAAAAAAGAATTTAAAAACAAATTTAAATTTTTCTCTCTTATTTTTCCTCCCATAATTTTTAAACGTTAATATCTTTTATGTACGAGATTTTTTAAAGAAAAAAATTAAAACAAATTAACGAACGTTTTATTATCTTTCCAACGAGTACCATAGTGCTATATAAAAGCGGAGAAAAAAACGGACTATTTTTTGTAGGGTTTCGTTCATACATGAAAAAAACACAAAGTGTTCAGATTAATCATTAATCATGTTTTCTTTTAAACCAGATCTTATCTACGATGTTGAAATTCAGCCCAATCATCATGCTATCATTGGAATTTTACTCTTATAAAGATGGATAGGTATACTTCATCAAGAGAAACTAGGAGAAAGAATCACGTAACACTGCAACACATGGTGTCACTCTTATAGCAAGGTTATTTTTTTTATTTATTTAGTTACAAGAGTAATAATTATTACTATTAGTATTAGTATTATTAGAATGATTATATTTGAATCCCAGGACACTCTCAGGGGATAAAAGCTTGTATATTTATAATTGTAAGTTAACGGACTCCTCATTAGTATATTTTAAGTATACATGCACGCCAAAAGTTGAACTTATTGCAGGCAATTGTCGGTTTAACTCGTTTCTTTTTTTTTTCTTTTTTTTGTTGTGACGCGTTCTCAATCATTTCCACGTGTGTCCTCCTCGATTTTCATTACAATTAATTAACAAGAAACATCCTCTAATTAAAAAATGTTTTAGTTATGCCCCTAGATTCACCAAAATATGTTCAAGTAACCAAGAATTATTATTCTACTAGGACTTATTGATTTCAGAATTAATTGCACAGGTTATATGATAAAAAGATTTGGTCTAATGCTTTTTATTGTATGATTTGAATATCATTTTCTTAAAACATAATTTTTGTTAGGAGTGATGATATGTGAGGATCAAATGATAAATCAACATAAGCAATTTTTTATAATCACAACGGAGTCAGTCATAGGGAGTTGCTGGAACGTGAGGGTAGTGGCAGAGGGTTGTCAATGTGTGGGGCACAAGTGCTCAACCATTGTGTTTGAATCAACGAGACATGAGATGCGATGATTCAAAGGACAATGTTGTTTTAATGTTTTCACCTTTGGCGAAAGGGATGGTGGAACAAGCAACTTGTGGTTGGGGACTCTTTGGCCCGAGAACGAAGAGAGGGGAAGAATAAGATTTCGACTTTTTAAAATATTTTTTAGGATAAGAGTAAAAAAGTAACTCCATCAAAAGTTAACAAATTATTTTAGTGTTCATCCATTACAAGTATCAAATGTGTTTAATTTAACTAACGCTAAGGACTGTGACTTTGTGAGTGTAATTTCGTAAAACTTAGGAGTAATACTTTGATATAGACTTCAAATGGACCAATCATACATTTTAATAGTTTGTCATATGGATACATACATTTCAATAAAATAATAACCGTGGTGTACTACTACTAATCGTATTGAAACAATGATATTTCTGGAAATCACAGTAAGGCCAATTTCAACAATGATATTTGTAGAAACAACGAATATTTGTTATTTCGTTTTTCTTCTTGATATTTCATTTGTTTTCTTTTTCTTTATTTATTTCATTTTCTTTAGTTCTTTTCCTTTTTTCTTTCTTTTATATTTCATCTTTAACTTTTTCCTCTGTATATGTCTTTTATATAACTGAATTAATATTTTTATGCTCTTTTACATATTGTTCCTTAATTATAAGTTTGAAACACATCTACTACACATGTAAAATTAAAAAAAAATGTATTGAAGATTTAAGAACAATATAAAGCGACATTTTTATACGAGGGAAATTAGGTATAAGTTACTATTGTTAAATGTAATAGCAGGAAAGCACACACATTGCAGCGGGTGCATCTGTTTGTAGATCAATATCGAGTTAAGCTTTATAAAAAAAATACGGATTTACAAAAACCTTGTTTCAACAAGACAAGTTCATCTAGACAACATGTTCACAAAAGTTATTTTAGCAACATTTAAAAGAAGTACAACATCAATCTCATATCAAATTCCATGTTTAAGTTAAGCGGAAGCGTCCAAAAGATTAGTGTTCACATTCCTTAATATCTCGTCCTCCCCTTCCAAGCCAAAGTCCAACCTAAGGGATTTTCCCATGGAAAAATGCCCCAAATGTTAGTTAATAATCACCCTATTATTCGACATTTGAAATATTTGACGCCTAAAAATCGATTAAACCAACGAAAAAACGAAGCAACGCGTTGGGCAAGATTGCCCGCCGTAAGCTACGGCTCAACAGCCGTAGCTTACGGCTACGGCTGTTATATTTTGTCTTGTTCTGCTCGTGGTTTGTTTGTTGGTCGTAGCTTACGGCCTGCAGCTGCTGTAAGGCTACGAGTACACCTTCTTTGCAGCCTTTTTTTCCCACTATAATCTGCATATTAAGTTCCTATGAACATACCATCCCTCGAACAACATTTTAGGCTATTATTTGATGCATTAAACTACTCGTATTACTCATTCAAGCATAAACATTCCTAGAATCTAACATACAATGAGTTCTAATCTTGATATTGGTCAACTTTACTCAACCCAATTGTAGCCAACATTCTAACTAATATGCACAATATTCACTCAATCCTATTTAACAAGCAACTTCTAGCTTTAGGTGACTTGTATGAGTATTTCCCTCAAATATTGTCACACGTTCAACATTCGGCCTTTTGGTATACTTATGAGCATCATTGTCTCATGTGAAACCATCCATTTTCTGCATTTTCGGCATTAAGGTTCTCTTGCAAGTCCTTAGACCTTGCAATTAACCGTTCAAGACATTCCCAACCCATACCCACATTCAACATGGATATTATTATTTTACTGTAACGACAGTTTGTAATATTAACTTACCTTCAAGCGTGCTCCTTGCCTCGGGCCTCCTTGTTTCCTTGATCACTTGATGATGCACCTTCTTTGCCTAACGGATTAACATTCGTTAGGTCATCCTCAACTATTCTATACACAATTATTTAGGAACATCACATGATTTCATTTGCCCATTTACGAATCACAACAAGACTAACATTTCCTACAAATTTCAGTCTCACTTAGGCATTTAATCAAACACCAGTGTGCTCCTTTATTCTACATAACATTTTGAGGTTCTATGACCTACCCCCATAATCCAATTTGACAACATTAAGTAGTATTAACAAACATAATACAATTCTATTCCTAGTTCAGATTTTTAACAAGCATAAAAGGCTAAATCTTAGCTCAAGTATGATGGGTTTCACCCAACCTCCAAAACCATTTTTTCCCAATTTCACATCACCCTATGATTATAATACGTTACTAAATCCAAGGTAATTTTGCAATGTTATGACCCTACAACACTATAGAATCGTCAACACTATTCAACAATAATCACATACCTAAATTCTCTTCTAGTACATATGAGCACAAAACTCAACCAAAAACGAAATTGAAAGTTATATTATTACTTACTATACTTTAGAAGATCTTAATCCACCCACATGCATTAGGTAGGGCTTAACCCTTGAGTGACACGTGATACTAGGTGAGGCATTCCTCTCCTTTATTTCCCTCAAAAAGTCTTTTTCTCTCTCATGTTTCCCCCACACTTTTTAAACATTAATAACTTTTATATACAAGTTATTAATTTTAAAAAGTACACCAAATTAACGTACGTTTTATTATCTTTCCAATTAGTACCATAGTGCTATGCAGAAAAACGGGAAAAAAAGTGACCTTTTTGGTGGGTTTTTTGTTCGTGCAGGAAAACAATGTGTTCAGGTAATTCATTAACCATGTCTATGCAAGTCACTAATCATGTTAAATCCAGTAAATAAGAATTATAGTTTCATCCATAGCAGAATAGGTTAAAATCATTCCTCTCTAAAAAACAGTCACACCTTCAAGACCACGCTTCAATCACGCCCTGCAATGGTTTTTTCTGCCTTTGCTCATCCAAACATACATTTTCTTTTTAATATACATTTTCATTATTATTCACATGATTAAAAATGTTGTTTTTTTTTCATATTGTAGTACATTAATTTCTATGTTACATCATAACACACATTTTATCACTTCGTATTAGATCTGTCTACCCAAAAAACTTCCGGAATATAATCTAGTATATAATATATTGTTGTTACATACAAGTGGCACATACAACTCAAAAATAATGTAATCACCAAATCATTAAACACTACGATAAAAACTACCATCCTATTTGCAGTTGACAAGGCACTGACTTTGTAGCAAGAAGTTGTTGACTTTTAATAGCGATTGGAATAATCATGACTTATATTTTTTTTAACGGCCAAAAACTATATATATAAATATATAGAGCCAACAAGAAAATGGAAAGACAATACAAAAATGAGACCCAAAACACCAAAGAAACGACAAATTAATCATGACCCGGATTAACTTTCCCTCCTGTACTGAAATTCAAGTGGTTGACTTCCGTTTGACTTTCTCATATAGAGCTTGATTATATGGCGTATCAAAGCAAAGTGTGACAGCATGAGTAGTTCACGGTTTCATAACGGGTCTTTGCGTGTTGTCGATACGAATTGACACACTATAGATCGGGGATACATAGAAGCAGAGTAAAAAAAAAGAATTAGACTATTAGGTATGTGAGTTGTGATGAGAATACTAATCAAAATATAGCTATCATATGTTAAATATTCTCCCTTCAAAAACAAACTCAATATTTCGATTTATACAATCCAAAAATCTAAACTGTTTGGTTGCAAAATGACATTTTTATCAAAGATATGAAAGCTATTGGAAAAACTACAGTCCAAAATCTAAAACATTTTTTTTATCAAAGATATCAATGTTTAATTACATTAAAAAAATATTAGTTCAATAGTTATTTAATTAAGTGAAGTTATCCAATAATATTAGTAGTGAGAAACTAATAAAGTGAAATAAAACACTAGTTTAGTAAATATTTTTTAAACAATACTACTTTGGTAAATATTTATTTCCTACACCACCATTATAAAAAAAGTCTGAGTTCGCTCTAGTTATTATAATAATATATATGATAATAAGGTCAAGTTATTTTACACAGTGTAATAAAAATGAGAAGGGCGAGAATGATACAAAAAAACACAGTAGATCACGAAATATGACACAATGAGCCACAAAATATAACATAATGCCGAAAATATAACACAATACTGAAGAAAAAAGATACAACAAACTGCAAAAAGAGTTAATTGACAATTTAGTCCCTGAGGTTTATCAAAACTTGCTACTTTCATCCAAATCTTTTTTTCTTGTCAATTTAGTCCCTGTGGTTTTATTTTTTTGTCATTTTAGTCCTTGAGGTTTGTCAAAAATTGTCACTTTCATCCAAATCTTGTTAGTCTATAGGGACTAAAATGACAAAAAAAAAAAATGAAACCACATGGACTAAAATGACAAAAAAAAAGATTTAGATGAAAGTGACAATTTTTGACAAACCTCATAGACTAAATTAGCAATCAACTCTTGCAAAAATGACACAATGATGAAAATAAGAAAAAAAAAACACAATGTTACATAAAGGACACAATGATATAACGTATATTCTAAAAACTAAAAGATAAAAACCCAAAAAAATGAAGACCTACAAACTAACATTGTAAGATTCGATGAAAACGGTTCAAATACCGCTTGAATGAGTTCAATCGGAGTCTATTTAATACCTTCCTACGACTGTCTTTTTTCTTTCACCGTATATTTGATCAATAACCCCTATGATAATAATATATTATGATTGATAATAACCCGATGAAATATACATTTTATTATTAGTTAAAATCAATGCGTGTGATTTATATATGACCGCCCAAAGTTGGACTTGCAGGCACTTGTCGGTTAGCTCATTTTTCGCTTATATATTGTTTCTTTTTTCCCAAATTGTGACCCATTCTCAATTATTTTCACGTGAGTGTACTTGTTGATTTTCATACTACAAGTTACAATAAACACCCCTAATTAATTAACTATCTTTAGTATTTCATCCAGAGATTCACAAACCATGTCCAAGTCAAGTCCACTGTATGGGTTTTTTTACGGCAACTATTTTATATATACAAAAAATGATTAGAAAAGTCTTGACTATAATTAAAAAAAAAATACAATATAGAATAAGATTTTAACTTACTCGGTCCACCTTATGTTTAACTTTTATTCATATTTCCGATCAAAAAATGAATGATGAACTAATGATCAAACAAAACATCATTGTTAGTGGTTGTTTGGTTGATTAAGTGCTGAATGGTTCAGCTATGCATAAAGTCTGAGTGATTCAGCTCTTAACCATTCTATTCAGAGCTTTTTTTAAGTTGAAACAAACAGTCTTAATGCTGAACCATTCAGAGCTGAATGGTTCAGAGCCTTATTAAGATGCTACCAAACAGGCCTTTAGTGTCACAAGCTTTAAAAATAAGTTAATTCCGCTATTTCAACTAGATCCACCAAATCTTTGTGGTTACTTATTACCGTAGACGATATCATAACTGATTGGTTTAATCAAGAAGCTCCCATGGAACATGTGACGGGTTCCAAAAGATCGTTGGGCGAATTCGCGACGGCTTTAAAACTCAAATTTAACTTGTGACTAATCGATATAGAGGAGATGTTCGAGTAGATGTTGATAAAACCATGGAACCCGTGTGATACGGAGGAGATGATCATTATAGTGATTATCGTGATGATCGAAACAAATGTGCCAAGAAGAAGCAAGAAACGATATTGTCGAGAACGCATTAAAAAGGAAAGAATGAATCTTGTTGGTGGGTGCAAGAAGTCTAGGATCGTAAACAGGTCCATGGATCAATGACGGATCTTGTTAGGAATTCAAGATCTGGTAGACGCATAATCAAGATTAAGGGGAAAATGATGAAATTAATCTTAATTGAAGGGTTTATATAGGTGAATCATGAAAGTTAAAGTTTAAAAGATTAATTTGGTGTTTGAGATAAACACAAAAGAATATTTTAATCTTTTGTGTTTATCTCAAACACCAAATTAAGCAACATTTATTTTAGCATGAATAGGTTTATGGTCATTGTTCATAATAATAACATAGGGTGCGTAACTAGTAAGTAGTAACTAGTGATTAGTTACGTAATAAATTGGTATCATAGCTTGTTCTGCAACATTAGTTATCCACCAATTCTTGTATGGGTTATATTTGTAGTTTTAATTTTAAGAGAATTCTTGTATACCTTTACAATTTTTCTTTTCAAAATATCTTATATATATTCAAATCAAAATAAATTGTATACTCTTATTTAACACAATTTAGAACATAATAAGGAATTAAGGATTAATATCGTAGTACCTCAAACGTCAAACAAGATGCTTATACGTATTTAACTATTTCTTTGCAACGAAATTGTTGAAAACCATAACCTTCACAACAAGAACTAAGCAAAGACGATGTAGTCAAATAAATGTTTAGAAGTAGACAACTAGGAAACCCATCGTGAACAAATATCATTCCACACACATCTACAATTGAGTTCGAAAACATATGTACAAATGGATAAACAAGAGATGAATCGAACATATTAAAATGACACAGGAAAGATCATATTAACCTATTTGTACTTTATGACGATGTTTGATGGGTTGCGGACGGCATTGCTAGTGGAGTGTAAAATGAATCGAGATCAACCGCACAAAGCCATCAAGGCTAGTACTATTACTATACGAATCACAAGTAGCATTTTGTACATATACATATTGTCCAAGCTTGTTCATACCCACACACTTTCAAACACCATGATATCACTAGAGATATCATCAGTCGTGTGACCATTCCTACAATAGCCCGAATGGATTTCTTGCACCATATTTTCGCTTAACAACAAACCAACCTACCCAACTTAACAAATACATAATTCATATGGGCTTATTTGATTCATACCATATACCATATAGAAGTAATCAACTTAAGGTATGAAATTATAAAACGACACAAATCTAACACGTTGTAGAGTGAAGAAAGAAGACGAACACAATGCAGTTAGATTCAAAGTATACAATCTTTAATTTTTTTTCACATTTATACCTTGTTCAATCATCTAACCACACCACAAATTTAACACAAGATGATACACACTTTCTAACAACTATATTGATGAAAGATCTGAAATAAAACTATAATATAATTATTACTCCGTATTATTTTACTTCAAGCAACATATTTCAATTTAGATAAACCGCACTCATTTAGGTTATAATTATTTTATCTTATATTATTTTAATAAATCATGGTGACCATGTTCATCAGTTTAGTCCACTGAATTTAACACCTCTCATTAGCTGTTTGTTTCCTTTTATAAAATAAAATAAAATAAACTTTATTATTCAACTTATTTATTAATCATTAATTAAATCAATTAAATTTACAATTTCCATCCCCTAAATTCCCTCTGTATTCGAGCTGTCCACCTTCACTTCTTTGACTACTTCACGCGTATTCTTTCATCTCCATTCCCCACTATATAATAACCCCACCCCTCCATCCTCCTTTCAGCAGGTAAAGACGAACCCCTCTCGATCTTACCTGCAATATTTAGCTGCGCAGTTTGTTGCCCGTTTTTTCAGATCAAGATTCTTGTCATTCAAATTTCAAACATGGAGGAAAAGTTATTACCATCAACGCCAGGGAAGATCAAGAGCGATCGCAGGACGTTCAACCGATGTTTCGGTTCGACAAGCACCATGTTCCTATGGGCGTTGTTTCTAATCGCCTTAACCGCGACTTATTTAACGTTTATGGCCTCTACTAACCACTCACATATCCATCACACGTCTCACCGCAGCGTCGGTGGCCCCCACTGGGAGAAACAAATCCGTTCTTCCGCACAAATTAACCGGAAGAACGGATTTGCTGTTCTGGTTACCGGCGCTGCGGGTTTTGTAGGGACACATGTGTCCCTCGCGTTAAAAAAACGCGGTGACGGTGTCGTGGGAATCGATAATTTTAACGATTACTACGACCCGTCGTTGAAAAAAGCGAGGCGTAAGATGTTGGCGTCTAAAAATGTTTTTATTATAAACGCTGATATTAACGACCAAGATATGTTAGCAAAACTGTTTGAGATGGTGACGTTTACACACGTCATGCATTTAGCCGCACAGGCTGGCGTACGGTACGCTATGGAGAATCCTAAGTCGTACGTACATAGTAATATTGCGGGTTTGGTGACGTTACTTGAGCAGTGTAAGTCAGCAAACCCGCAACCTGCGGTTGTGTGGGCCAGTTCGAGTTCGGTTTACGGTTTAAACGATAAATCACCGTTTTCCGAATCGGATCGAACTGACCAACCCGCTTCGCTTTACGCGGCCACGAAAAAAGCGGGTGAAGAAATAACGCATACTTATAATCATATCTACGGGTTGTCGATAACCGGGTTGAGGTTTTTTACTGTTTACGGGCCGTGGGGCCGACCTGACATGGCATATTTCTCGTTTACGAGGAATATTTTACAAGGTAAACCAATAACGGTTTATCGAGGGAAGAATGGGGTGGATTTGGCGCGTGATTTTACGTACATTGATGATATTGTGAAAGGGTGTGTGGGGTCGTTGGATACCGCGGGTAAGAGTACTGGGTCAGGTGGGAAGAAAAAGGGGTCCGCCCCTTATAGGATTTTTAATTTGGGTAACACGTCACCAGTGACTGTGCCCGCTTTGGTTGGGATACTGGAGAAGAATTTGAAGATGAAAGCGAAGAAAAATGTGGTGGATATGCCTGGAAACGGCGACGTTCCGTTTACGCATGCGAATATAAGTTTAGCGCAACGGGAACTCGGGTATAAACCGACGACGGATTTGCCGACCGGGTTGAGAAAGTTTGTTAAATGGTATCTTTGGTACTATGGTTATGATCAAGGCAAGGGCAAGTCTGTAAATTTGTAGTTTTTATTTATTTATTTTTTTTTATTTAGGATTCTTTTTATTTTGATGGAAAAAAAGGAAGATATGAAAGCGAGATTCTTTGCTTAAAATGAGGATGACTTAAGCAATATTCTCATTTTTTTTCTAATATATATAGATTTTTTTAACATGTAAGTTGTGAAAACAAGTCCATTTGTTGATTAATATTAATATGATATGATTATTTTAATTGTGTTTTGATCTACCTTTTTGTGAACTGTTAATATGACTTAGGTTATCCCTTAAATATAACGAATCAATTTTTTATTTTGATCATATTTGTTATTTAAAAAATTCCATTTAAGAATTTGTTATGTTAATTGTTAAATAAGTCTCTTTATATCAATGTGGTTGAGCGGTGTTACCGGTCACAAGAACAATGTAAGTTTAAATCACTTCAAGGGCAAAAGTTAAAAGCTAAAGTGTTATTTAGATGTAAAAAATTGTTATGGAAAGGATCAAATTCAATTTTTATTTTTTGGATAGAGAAGTTACAGTGTAACAAAATTAATAATGATAACAATGATACAAAAAACACAATGGACCAACGTATCATTATTATTGGCCAATGAGAAAACATGCGTTTCAGTCAAACTCACTATATTTATTCTCATCTACATGGAGTAATTATTATATTATATTAACTAGCTTTTATCCCGGGAGTGTCCCGGGGTTGAAATATCTAATATAAGATAATAAAATATCTAATATGACAACATAATTAATGATTTGCCAATACATGATTAATGAATAATAATAATAATATTATTATTATTATTTATTTTAAACAAATTTCTGCCATAAGTTATCATATTCAAATATAAAAAAAGGAATCTCTGCCTATGAAGTTATGTTTATCGTTTATGATTTATTAGTATAGTAAAATATATTTGAAAACAAAACCCCACAAAAATAGTTGTTTTTTTTTCTCCATTTTTTATATAGCACTATGGTACTCGTTGGAAAGATAATAAAACGCTCATTAATTTGGTGTAATTTTTTTCTTTAAAAAATCTCGTATATAAAAGATATTAACGTTTAAAAGTTATGGGAGGAAACATTAGAGAGAAAATTTAATTTTGTTTTTAAATTCTTATATTTTCCTAAAATAATTATAATATATATAGATTTATTAAAAAAACTCAAAAATTAAAAAATCCTACATGATGCCACGTGACACATTCAAGGATGGGTTGATGCCTCCATTGAATGCCACATCATCAAAGTTCAATTATTTTATTATAAGTTATAGATTATAGATCTTAAATTATTATTACTTTAGCTTTCTTTTTTTAAATTATTATTATGTTAGTTTTTTTTAAATTATTATTACTAACAAATAGTGATCATATTTTACATTTTAAAAAGCAACTAGTATTAAGCCCCCACGCGTTGCGGCGGGGGTGTAAAACCATACCAAATAGCATTAATGTCACAACACCACCAGCGACCACTAACACCAAAAAGCTTGTAAAAGTAAAATAAATAAAAAAAGGAAAAATAACACCAAATGAAAAGAAGGTGTAAAATCGTAGAACCATGCACGCTCATTACGACATGTTAATGCCAAAGGCGTAAAATCGATGACTTTTAATAACTATGGTTAATGTGAAGTAACTAAGTCGGTCTAGGACCCGCGCATTGCGACGAACTTGTTATAACTCGCAAAATTTAGAACGGAACTTAAAACGAAAAAATTGCGTAAGATGAAAATTATGTGGGACCAAAGTTGAAAGAAAAAAAAGTGTTAGGGTTATTGTAAAAGATTAAAATCTTAGTGTTAAAAGTAAAAAAAATGAGAAGTTTTGGGTTAGAAGTGGAAAATTAAAATTGTTAGTGTTAGATTATAAATGATGAAAATATTTGTGTTAAAAGTATAAAAAAAACATTTGGGTTAAAAGTGTAATTCATCAATTTTTTTTGAAAAACTCCCTAAGCATAGGGTACAACCCCTTTATGCACAAAAGCTTTGGTAATTAGAGTACTACAAATGCCTTCTTTTTCTTAATAAGGCATCACCGCTATAATCACACCAAATAGTGGTCATATTTTATATCGAATTCGGTTTTATTGGGTCGGGTTAAATAGTTATCGGTTAAATGTTTGGGTGTTTGGTTGCAGATTTAATGAGATTTAATCCTGGTTGTAAACTCTTGATCTCATGATATTTACTTATATAAAGAATTATACTATCTTCTTTAACATACTCTTGATCTTTGATAAGATGAATATATAAGGTTTGTATATAAAGAAGTCTTAGTTATGGAACAATAAACCTTCCAGAGTATCTTACTTTATAATGCATATAAACATGAGCCTTTGCCAAGTTTCATAATATATCAAACATTGAATTGTGCCTTAATTTTATCTGGAATAGGAAAAGTCGATCATTAAATATATGTTATGAACCATAAAGTATGAAGGAAACCAGAAACAGGAATAGAAAAGTGAAAATTTTAAATTGTGCCTTAACTTTCTCAGGGTTTTTCAAATGAACCATTCTCAGGGTTTTTCAAATGAACCAGCAACACAAAATTCATATAAAAAACCCAACCCAATTAACTATATTGAGTTCGGGTTAATCACTTAAGCTAATTTCTTGGGTCGGTTTCAGTTACAAAGAATACCCATACATAGTTGTACAAAATGCTTATAGCCTACTGACCTTAATGTGTGAGAATAAGATGTCTTTCGTATGTGGCTAAGAGTTCGAGTGTAACACTCCGAAAATACGTTTCGTTTAATTACGCTAATAAGCGTGATTAATAATTAACAACATAAGTTAATAAACTAAACGTTTTATAAACGAATAAAATAGGACTTAAATGATAAAAAGAGGATTATATTTCTAATAGGAAATTAACCTCGTTAGTGGCGTTAGCCAAATTGAGAATGAAGCAACTCAAGGAACTTAACAAAGTTAGGCCTAAGTTGTTAAGTAATCTAGCGGAGGGGCTAATCATGCCAATTAGCTAAACTTGAAATAACTAGATGAATATATGAGTTTGTATATCGATGTTTCAGGAAGCTCTACACACACCAAAAACACACACACCTAAGCCTAAAACATCATTTCATCATGATTCAAGGGCAATTGAAGGTCTAATTCGAGTGCATGGAGTGCAAATCCGTAATCTAGGGCCTAATAAACCCTAAGTTTGATCTTATCAAGCTAGGTGAAAGCTTGGAAGGAACGGGTCAAACAAGCTAACGGGTCAAGAATTACAAGAAACAAAGAATTACAAGAAACAAGGCAAAGGTAAGTGGCTTCTCTCGAGTAAGCCCATTGTAATTAAAAATCCGTATGACATAATAAATGGGTCAAGTGGTAAGATTATCACCATTTGAACCCGGTATGCCTTGCCTCGACAAGAAGCATTATAATTAAAAAGGTTTAAACGGGTCCAATGGTGATATAGTCACCATTTGGACACGATACTCTATGCTTGTACATCAAGCATTAAGATTTGAAAATTCTAAGCGGGTCAAGTGGAGATGATTTCAACACTTGAGCTCGAAATAGTTAATAACTTGTTGTTAAGCTTGTGTATAGGTAAAAATATTGGAAAAAGGCACGCGATGCCTAGGACATGGAAAGGAAACTTAAGGTACAAAACGGGTAAACGATATTAGGTAAGTCCGTAGTATAATGGGCGGCCTTTGAGCCAACACATTTGTGGTAAAAACAACCCATATGAAGTGCGGGTGTCAATCTGGTAAGTGTTTTGATAACTAAATCTAATACGCGTCATGGCGCGTAGAAATGACTAAAAACGGATGAAACCAAGAAAGTGGTAAAAAAAACTAAGTCCGTAGGGGCTTAAATGTTTTCAAGTAAGATAATGGTAAAAGAAAACAATGATTTTGGAACAAGTCGTCACTTATTATGGGTGGTTAAACTAGATTAAAGGCCAGCAAGGGCAAAATGAGAAATTATAAATATGACCAAAGCTAGAATTTTGAAACGGTTTGTGACCCGTTAAGAGTAGATCTTGTATAAGAGAACCGGGTTTAAATAACTTGGATTGGATCTTAAAAGTGTGGTTAAAATCACTCGAATAACTAAAAAAAAAATATAGAGTCAAGTTTGGTAAGAATAACCAAGTTGCCAAGAAATTGCCTAATGATAAAATGAAAAGAAAAATACAGCACGTTGATGAACCTTTTGCTCAAACCAAGGTTGCCGCACACCGTGAGGAGATCCCCACGGTATGCGACGTGTTAAGCCGAAGAAACCAATTTTCTTGTGAACCGTGAGGGATAAACCAAAAATCCCCCACGGTACGTGAGGGACTATCAAAATAATAATTTTGTTTTAAATGTCAAAATTTGACCCGTAAACCAAAATACTAACGTTTAATCATATGTGTTTACCGTAGATGAAGTCAAGGGGTAATACCGGACGCGAAGCAGACAAAGCTAGGAACCGAACACACTCTCGAGACCATGTACACACGCTAAGCGGGTCAAATTATTTATGTATTCTTAGAACTTGTAACTAGTACGAACTGCGTAGGTTATGAATTTTGAGATCATTGTTAGTCTGATACCCGAAAAGCACGTGCGACTCATTTCAGGCACGCACGTACAAAGTATTACTTATGGTAAAAAAAATATAATTTACGTACAAAACTGGGACCAAATCATGTTAAGAAACTGGGTTAAGGCTCGTTTATGGGGACGAGTCTTACATCGAGTCTAATGGTTAAAAAACGTGTAGAATCAGAAGTAGATTTAGAATAGTGTGCAAGTTAACCGGTTAATAAAACCGTAACTATTAAACTTAGAGGCGAGATCCTGTACAAATGGAATTAACATACTAATCGTACAAATAAAAAGAGTAACTATTATTTTTATTCTATAGTTTTAAACCGCTTATTAATATGTTTTAGAGCTTAAGTCCATTTGTATTTAATCCTACGATGAGAATAAATAACCATGGGATGGTTAATTTGAAAACGTTAAATATCGTGAGAACCTTGAGAACAAATGAGAAAACCAATCAAAATCATTTTTTTTTCAATACAAACCTAATTATAATTAAAATTTAACATTAAATATCAAATTTTCTTTCCAAATAATTCATCTTTTCTTGCAAAAACACTTTAAAAATAACATTTTACACATGTGTAAATGAAACAGTTTACACATGTATAAACAGTAAAATTACACGTGTAAAAACAAGTTATTTTCGTATACGTTTAAATTTTTACGCGTAAATTGTGTTTTTGAGAGTGTATTTTAATAATAAAGACAACTGTAAAAAGAAATTTTGAATTTGAATGGTTTTAAACAGCGTTCTAACTGTTCGCACGAAATATATGTCTCAAATTAGCCTTCTATAATCATACCTAAAAAGTACATATACTTGCAAATCTTTATAAAACTTATTATTCTCTCGTATACTCGTCTTTCAAAGCGATTAGCGACTACCGAGCTGCGATTATTCCGTACTAGGCTTCTCCGACCGTCGTACGATCACCGATTGAATACGTTTACTTTTAACCGCTGGTTTACCGGTCACCGATTGCACCGGTATCCATCTCTTTTATCATCTACTTTAAATTGTTATAAATTATTGTATTTGTTTGATCTTTTTGCTAGTTTTTGTGCCCTAATTTATTTGGAACCCTATCTGTTTAGAACCCTAATTTTGAACTCTTTTCACGTTCTTTTAGTTAGGGCTTGATTTTTAATTATGAAAATTGATTTTTTTTTTATAAAAAATGCAGTGAAATAAAGTTTTTATTTTTTATATTTTAATTTTAGTACTGCATTATTCATATGCAAATTGTTGCTATTTTTTTTTTTTTTATTGTGGAAATTGGAACTGGTTTACGTCAATACATTGTGGACTATATGTTGATAGGGATTTAGTTAGGAGATAGATTAATGGTGCATTGCGATCGATGCATATAGCTTTGGCTGTGTTACCATACTTAATAGCATAGGTGTTGAAGGTGCACTTAAGGCGCAAAGGGTGAGCGTTGGGCCTTAGCGCTAGGCGTTAAAAAAGCAAGTGTTTTTTTTAAGTGAGATGCATATTGCATAGTATAAAAATAAACTTTTTAGGGGTTTTAGACATGTTTTAGGGCTAGTTTAGGCTGTTTTAGGTTGAATCCAGGTTTGCTTAGGCTGGTATAATTGTTTCGGACCTGTTCAAACCATTTCAGAAGCTTTTTCGCCGGAATTTGGCCTATAGAAGTGTGCCTAAAGGCCTGAAAGTGGGGCTTTTAAAGCGAAGCTGGTAGGTTGCGTTGGGCCTGAAAAGTGCGCATAAGCCATAGGTGCGCACCTGGGATATAGATTGAGAGCCAAGAACTCTAACCCTAATGTGTTGAACTAATGGGTATATATGCGCATAACCTTAATATAGTTACTAATACAGTAAAATATTCTAACGGTTTCATTTGCAAAGGATAATTGGTTATTGGAAAATTGCTTTGACGGACGTTTCGTTTGGGATGATGGGTTATTGAAAGATTATGTAAATGCTTTGTTAGTTCTTTGTCTAGTTTCATATTTTTATGTAAGCAATGTGGTTAAGTTACATTGAAGCTACTGCATGTTAGTTTCCATATCTACTTAAGTATTTTTGGGGTGCTTTCCATATATTACAATGTGAGAGTCTTGGCAACTTATAACGCCATAGTATGTATACAAGAAAATTACTATACTGTATATAACTTAAGGAAAAAAAATTCAGTAATGTATGTTTGAGCTTCCTATAACTTTGTAAATTGTGGCTAAATGAAAACGTAGGCTATAAATAACTGTGCCGCGTAATTTTAAATGAATGGCTTGACTTTTGAATTTTGAATGCACTTGTTATTTAAATTTCTAGCAACTGTAACCCCATGTAGATTAACTCAAACTTTTGACACTACCATAATCAAAAGATAAAAGTTTTAAGCGTTTAAGCTACGCACGTGCTCCCAAGTTCATTTTGAAGTGATCATTTTTTCAGTTATAAGAGCAACAGATTCCACTTTCTCCATATTAATTTCATAAAAGAAAACTACTAAAAATATCATGCGTCATTAATGTATCAATATTTTTTCAACTTTAAATTGCAAAGGCAAGTTCTTTACTTTCTTGAAAAGGTACATTAATATACCATGTAATAAATCTGATGGAAAATTGCAACTAGTTGTGTTGGCAGGTAGAGTTTACACAGAAATAATTTTATCACTTGATAAATTGCATTATTATTGTAAAAGTTTTTCAAATTTGAATGAAAATCTGATTATTATACATGAATCAAATAGCGATATCTGTTTTCTGAAAGACCATATAATGGTACTTAAGAAAAATAGCAAACTCATTTGCTTTCACTGACCGACGTGGCTTGCTACTGCTTCCAAAATCATTATTATTGACCCGTTTGATATTTAAGAAGTGTGCTTTGAAATAAAAATTACATACTGGTGTCTGGAACTTAACTTGAAGATTGTTGAAGGCTAGACTGTAGTTTTCTTTGTTTTTACTGGTATAGGACTCTGTGTGCTTTTTTAAATATCAAACGGGTCAAACTAAAATAGGTTGAAAATAGCGCAAAGTCTATTTTAATACATACATCCTCCTAAATTGTTATATTTCAAGATTTAGGTTACGATTGTAAGAATAATATTGATTTTGGAAGCATAACTAGTATAAATTATTTATAGTTATATTTGATGTATCAACTCATCAAACAGATAAATGTCTTCAAGAAGACATGGATCACCATCACATGGAAGCAGGTCAACCCAAGCTCCTGGGATGATGCGCCATGTTGCGTACCCTGTTGTGGGTCACCACTCCATAGAGCCACATCACTCTGAGCGTGGTGATAGCAAACTAGTGGCTCAGACAAGTGACCTAGAAAGGCTAGCAAGTGACAACGAGAGACTAGCAACTTCTCATGTAGCCTTACGCCAAGAATTGGTGGCCACAACACAAGATATTCAAAAACTCAAGGCCCACATTGGAAGCATCCAGACTGAAAGTGACCTTCAGATACGATCATTGTTGGACAAAATTGCGAAAATGGAGGTTGATCTTCAGGCTGGTGATAATGTGAAGAAAGAACTTCAGAGGGCACACAATGAGGCCAGAGGTCTGGTGATAACTAGACAGGACCTGCTTAATGAAATTGAGAAGTCTACCAAAGAATTGACGAAGGTACGTGCTGACGTGGAAAAATTACCCGAAATGAAGGTTGAACTTGATGGCTTGAAAGAAGAACACCAGAAATTACGGTTAGTAAATGGCATTTGGCTCCTAGTTTTTTATACTTATAGGTTGAAATGTTGACCCATTTACTCATGAATGTAGCAACTCAGGTTATTTGGTATCTCTAACACATCAAACATTAACTTTAAAAGAAAAATTGCTCAAAAGTGGGTCAAACGGGTTGGAAGTCACCCAAAGTGTATCTTTAACTCGTAAAACCGCCCAAGATAATTTATTCAAAACAATATCTTATTACAGATATTATATTTTTTGTAATCATATTTGGCATGGTAATATTTATAGAAAAATAATTTTCTGGACAAAAAGTTAATTTGATCAACCCAACTTGATGCAAAACTACTCATTTTGACTCTTGAACCAACCCACTCCGCTGCTCATTTTGCTACCTCTATATTACCTGGTAGTGGGTCTGAACTTAATCTCTTTCTTTGTGTTCTCGTAGGTTGATTTTTGAGCATCAAAAACGCTTAAACGTGGACAAAGTTAAAGAACTGGAAGTTTTGGATAAAGAACTTGTGGGGATGGCAAGAGAAGTTGAGAGGTTACGAGCTGCAGTTTTGAATGCCGAAAAGTGGGCAACTGGTAATTTTTTATTTAATTTTTTTGCTTTTAGACCAACTATTTCAAATTTTTTTTAAGTTTATTTACATGTTAACTGTCAAGAGATTGAACGTAACCCAATCGACCCGTTCATAAGTGTATGTTTATTCTGTATGCAGCACCAAACATGTATGCTGGGCCGTACGTGAACCCTCCCCCTCCACCTCCTATGCATGCTAGTGGCAGCGGCGGCTATGTTGATGGGTATGGAAATTATCATCATGTTCCCATGGGTGTTGGTGGTGCCGTAGAGGGAATGATTCCTTATGGTGGTGGTCATCCGGGTGGCAATCCTCAATGGCGACCACCACAAATGGTCCCCTATGGTGTAGGCCACCCTGGACTACCTGCCCCTCCACGCGGCAGGGGAGGACCACCGCCGCCATATAACAACTCTAGAACGTGAACAGGCTACAACTGCTATCTAGGTTTTTTTTTCTTCTTCTTCTCCTTTTGGTTCACATACAGGTGCTTGTTTAAGAAAATGTAATGCCTTGATTATGTTACTCCCCATCTCCAACAACTTATTCAGTGTTGTAGAAGGCTTAGATGTTAAAAAATTGGGGAGTTAGTTTCTTTTTGGCGTTATTTTCTGACCGTTAAATTGTCATTTGTCAATATGAATCTTGTTTATCCATCATATTTGTCAACAAATTTCATTGTTGCAATCCACAGCCTCGTTTATTTTGTTTTGTTTTGTTTTCGCACGTTATGCTATCTAGTCATTGAACAATAAATTATGGTTTAAGTAGTGATATATGGGTCAGGGCTTTTGCGATTATGTCTTTCGATATGATTTCTATGTGACTTGAGCCACTGCATGCTTAAATGTAAATCAGGAAAGCAATATTAATTTTATCAAACCATAAGCAGCATGTTTGACCGTCAAAGTCAGAGAACTAAAGAAGGTGGGGGTGTATGGAACTGTACTCTAAGAACAAGTAAATATGATGACTTGTGTAAGCCCAACACTTGTCTTTTAGACAACTTCAAGTAATTCCCTTTGACAAAATCATTTTCTATTGGCCATGTTTCAACCAATTTTATTTTCGTGTCAAGTAATTCCCTTTGAGATGGTTTTGACATGTGAAGAGAAGGTTGACGACGGCGCCAATTAGAACAGTGGAGGCCCTCATTGTGGAGGGGATGGCCTAATTTGACTTGAGATGAGCGCATTAGGCAAGATTTGCTAGAATTGCACCTTTCTGATGACATAATCCATGACAGGAGTTCGTGAAGACGTAGGATTAAAGTTAAAGACTTTTAAGGAGGAAATAGTTGGGTCTTTGCTTTGTGGTAGACGGATAGTTTTTACTACACTCTAGGTGGACATTGCATATGATAACCTTAGCAGCTAGATAAATGTTTATGATGGCATACTTGTGTATATTCTACTATGTTTCATATGCATATTTATTTATATTTTACTATATTATTCTGCCACCACCTATTATCAAGGGCGGATCTTAGTGTTAGAGAACAAGGCCTCGGCCCGGTCTCTTTTTTCGTTTCGTAGTGTAAATTTTACTGAAAATTTGTATATGTATTGAGTCCGGCCCTCCCAGATTGAGCCCGACCCTACCATGTGTTTGGTTCAAGATCCGCCACTGCCTGTTATATTACTGCACCGTGGTTGTATTTCTAGTCTAGTTTGTTTTCCTATTGTTTGTTTTGAGCCGATGGTCTCTCTGGAAGCAGTCTTTCTGTCCATACGGTTAAAGGTAAGGTTTGTCTACATCCCACCCTCCCCAGACCCAACGAATAGCTTTGCCATTTGTGGGATCTACCGAGTATGGTGGTTGTTGTTCATTAGAAAAACATTCCATAATAAATTAATAACCCGATAAAAATAGCAGAATTTCACACATTCAGACGCAATCATTGAATATCATTCAGAAATTGAACATGAAAATTGGCATATAAATTACGAAGCATATGCAAATAAATCGAAGGATAGAACGTGCCTTCAGAGAAAATGAAAATCGTGGTAACAAATGTAGCGTCTCGAAGTCAAAAGGTTGCATCTCGAGATAGAACTGAAGACGAAGGGCTGGGACTTGGATATATAATAAGAAAGGATTACATGGCAAGTGTTTATTAAATGGGTAAAGTTGCACACAACCCCGTTTATCCACAGGGGTTATATTGAAGAACCTAAACTATGATTATTTTTGTGGCATATTCAGGTCGTGTCAAGAATTACCACACTATAAATTACTAGGTACTCCTATTTAAATTGGGTTAAACCGAAAATATATCATAAATAAGTAAAAAGATAGCATTTAATCTGACACCAATCTATTATAAATAGTATATAATATTCAATATTAATCAATTATCGCTTTTTAAAATACTAACAAATATTTTTTTTTGAACCGCAAAGTGGTATTATTGATCAACAAGAAGCTAGATCCCATGTTACAAGCACCAAATATAACATACAAATACCAGAGTATACAATAAAATGTCGCACTCAAAATTCAAATGAACACCATTGACGCCACAGGCCACTCTAGTGTACCATTCTTAGACCTAGAGGTGTAAAAAAACGGGTTTGAGGAACTGAACCAATGGAAACGACCCGACGCGAACCGGTCTGGGACTGGTATTTCCCGAACCGGTTCTGTTTCCATATAGGGACCGGTAGTTCCCCATCGATCCCACATTTTTCCTTATAGAACCTGACACGAACTAGTTCCGGTTCCATATAGGGACTGGCGGTTCCCCATCGATCCTACATTTTTTTTTATCAAACCTGCCTAAACCTATTTTAAATCAAACTGGTATTTTTATTAAAAAAATTGAAATTGTATATAAAAAATTTATATATACCAAAATTATACATAAAAGTTTCTACACATAAAAATGTATAATCATACACTTTAAAAAATTGTAACAATCAATAAAAGTTGAAATTTACGTAAAAAAATTGTGTTGTTTTTTAAAGTGCGCAGATAAATTGGTTCACGTACCGAAACCGGTCTTTCAAACCGATGAAACCAAGGCAAAATCAAACTGAACCGAACCAAAACCGATTCGGGAAGGAACCGGTCTAAACACGAACCGGTTTGGTTCCGGAAAAAAAAAACCGAAATGTGCAACTCTTACGGGAATGGTTAACAACTTCTAAGAGGAGATCGTAGAGCCCATATAGGCATAGCCCAGTCATCATAACGTAAGAGCATCACCAATAGTCATTTTTAGTGATGTTTTTTGAGATGACTTGGCAGTTTTTATCAATCTCTTTATTGTGAGTTTAGTTTTTGAAAGCCATTTTTACAATTAGTTCTTGGCCACAAACTATAAAAAACGGTGCTTTTTGCAGAGGTGGGGGCAGGGTGGGGGGTTGGGAAATGATTAAAAAGAACTTTTTTAAATATATATATATATATATATTTTCATATAAAAATATCTTATTTTATTTGAAATAAAAAGATAAGTAATTAAATAAATGTAAAATGTGATAATGATGTGGCAATGTTTTTAAGTGTTTTTGGGTTTTCTTATTGAGTGAGTTTTTAGTGTTTTTGAAGAATGAGTGCTTTAATGATGTGCCGGCTGACTAGACATGTTTTTAGATGTTTTTGAGAGATGTTAGGCTACTGGGTAAACAGACACCAAAAAACCCATGTCTAAGTGTCACGTAGGCTGCCACATCACCAAAGTGGTGTCTCACCATTCTTGAGACATGGGTGGGGTGCGCAGACATGAAAAATCCATTTCTCAAGAAAATCTCCTATTGATCCATTACCCAACGTTTTTAAAAAAAAAATAATAAAAAATAAAAGCTTTAATCCTATTGATGCGTCCCAAATGTTCTTTGGAGAACGGGGGAGACGGAGCAAGGGACGCCACTCCGGGGCGGTGTAGCATTCGGGATGGGGTTTTTTAGTGGGACGGGGCATGTGAGCCGTCTGCTCACCTTATAGCCTTATTGTGTGGATGGTTTAAGTAACCAACAAAAAGAGGACTAAAAACATAAACAGACATCCCTTCTACCAGTTTACCCACTATAAACATATTCACCACCATCAGGTATACACTCAAATGGGGACAAATAATAATATTATGCTCGGAATAATAATAATAATAATAATCGAATGAGGCTCCGGCGAGAGAGTCAGTAGGTTTCATAACAGTTGTTGCCACCTCTCTTGCCACTACATCATCTCCTTACAGATCATGTCGACCCCATGATTTCCTCCTTCCCCATTAATAATAATAATAATAATAAGAAAAAGAAGAAGAAGAAGAAGTAAGCGGATGACGTTGTGTGATAGTGGGCTCTGTGTATCTTGGCGGGGCAACACTCGGGTTGTGTTGCAGCCATGTCGGAGCCCCGACCCACTTTGTTTCTCCCCTTTCTTTCATATTTATTTATGCAGATCTGAGGGTTTGTTTGGCTCTCCATTTTTTCACCTCCTTATTATTATAACTTGTTAACATTTTCACTCAGACCAAATGAGGCTATTTCCGATTTTGACCTTTTTAAAGTCAAACATCGTTGTTTATACAATAGCCTATGATTTTGTTTATTAAACTTGGGAACATAGCGTTACTAATAATAATAATCATAATAATCCTTTTAGGTGCTGTTTGGTAGCCTCTGAACCAGTCAGACCCCTTAATGGCTTAGCAAAATGTTGTCAAATCAAACAGCCCCTTGGTTGTGTTGTAACTTGTAACTAGTGGGAATGTCCGCGCGTGTTGGATTAGTTGAATTGATGATGAGTTTTAAGAGGCTGTGATGATGAATTTTAATGCGTCTGAGTGAATTCGAACAAATATGAGATTATCCGTATCTTGGCGGGGCAATCCGGATGGTCATGTGGTTTTATATGGCAACCGGTAAAGTATGCAGCCATGGCGGATTTATCCTCTTTGTTTGATTGTTTACATATCTGAGCCTCATTGTTGTTTCGTTTTATCCGGATTTTTAAACAAAACCTGGTTTAGGCCTGCTTGAGCTCGTTTAAAGTTGGCTCAATTCTAGTTTTTAAGGAGCTGATTTCAAGTAGCTTACGAGCGGCTCGGCTTGTTTACACCCCTAGTTATGAATCTATGATATGATGACAACGGTGGTGGTGGTGGTGGTGATGATGCAAATAACGGTTACTATGCAGAACCTTATTTTACATTGCAATAGGTAATCTTGACCATTATACATATTAATGGTTTGACTCGGGTATGTTTATTTCTAGTGCGTTAAATGACTCGCACTCGATGAAAGTTGCCTAATATGTATTATATCACATGGCCCATGATCCGTAGATCTTACCAATAGCTTTTGCTATGGGTGGGATTTTACCATGTGTGTGTTTGTTTGTTTGTTTGTATTATTCACAAGATTTGGTGATTTTAAAAGGCGATGATGATAAGTTTCAGTGATTTCTCTAGTGATCCACACAAACTTGAGATTATCTGCATCTTGGCGGGGCAACTCGGATGGTTATGTAAAACAAAGATCTATATCTCCGTGTTTTGCATTTCATCTAGTAAGTTTGCAGCCATGGCGGTGTATCCATTTTGTTCCGCTGTTTACTAATCTGAGCCTCATAATGAATGTATCGGACTTGTTGAGCTGATGATTTTCATCCCAATTGTCACCGTTAATAAACAGTCCTCGAGGGACAGAGATTAAAAGATTAATTGAGATCTGTGAGACTAGTTCTTTCATTCACTGTTTGATGGCAAACATTTGGTCTACACTGGTTGAAACTCAGACCGTAACTTGGCGGGGCAGCACGAATGGTGGTGCAGCCATGGCGGTTTCTGATGCCCCTTGTTTAATGTTGGTTTTAAATGGCACAAGGCGCTTTGAGGCATTTAGGTTCCGAAACCTAAGGCGAGAACCTCACATATACAAGGCTTTGCTCTATGTACTATAAGTTTTTACATATCAGCCTTTTTATGAAGTAAGCCATTCGTAATTTCTTCATCCGTTTGGTTGTTTTTACGTATTAGCCTCCTACTTACCCTAATTTTGACCCAGATGTTCATGAGGAGCTACCTGTAGGCCCTAAGGCGTTTTCCATATCATAAAGGCACGCTTTTTTGAAACTAGCTTCCAAATTGTGCAATTTCATGGTGGTTTTAATTGACAAATGTGGCTCTTTGACAATGACGTCTATGATTTTCAGAAATATACATTATGGATTGAAACTACATTTTTCGTATACACAATTACACTGAATCTTCAATATGTGTTCCTGAAGGATGTGAAGGTTCATTGTGCTTTAACGGGGCTGTGACGATCAAATTGTTCGAGTGGATTTGAGAAAAGATGGAATTATCCGCATCTTGGCGGGGCAGTCTCCATGGTTATGTGAAAAGTTTTTTGTTCTTTCACATTGTAACCAGTAAGTTTGCAGCCAAGGCGGACTTATCCTCTTTCTTTGATTGTTTACAAATCTGAGCCTCATTTCACATCGTAATCAGTGATTTCGACCAATTTATTGGTAAATCGTTCGATTTAAGTTATGTTTTTTATGTCTAGTCTGGTCTGTGTTGGGATTTGAACCCTCGCCCTTTAATACATCTAGACCAAAAATGCCGGTCGCCGGCTGGTCTCAAAATGTAATTTTATTGCATGAAACCCCTCTAAAATCATATATATAGAGAATATTTATTTATAAGATTTGGTGAATACAAGAGGCTATGATGATGAATTTGAGTGAGTCTTGATGAATTCTAACTAAGTTGAGATTATCTGCATCTTGGTTGATCGACTCGGATGGCTCTGTGAAAGAATGCAGATCTGAATATATCTGTTCTTTTGCACTGCAACCAGTAAGTTTACTTGTTTGTTTGTTTACAAATCTGAGCCTCATAATAACTTTATCTTATTTTGTTGCTGATACTGATTTTAATATATTTTGCTCTGCATTTAGCTTGTCCAAACATCCTGTATCCGAAACATGAGTCGGCCCAAAAATGCCCTGAACTTGTTTAGAGTTTAGACTAAACCCAAACCAGTGAAATTTTTAGGATTGACAATTATTTTATCTGCTATTGATTTGTATTTTGTGCCTTCAAATAGTTCTATAGAAGGCTAATTCAAAGTTTACAGTGTCTGCCCTATCATCATATCAAACAGGTAACTCTCAATTTTTTTTTTCTTGAATAATTTAATCATATGGGTAATAACTGTTTAAGAGGAAATCGTAAGTTAATTGAAAATTTTAAAAAAAAGTTTATTGTTAGTATTTAATAACATGACAAATATTTTCGATAATCAAATTTTAACTTTTTTTTTATTGTATTATATCTAGGACATTTGCGGTTCATTTTGGATAGTTTTGACAAATATTTTGGGTCAAACTGCTAACGGCGGTTTTGGAAAATTACAAACCGAACCGTCTGGTTTGGCTGGGTCGGCCGGACCAACCAAGAAGGTTTGCTTTTGGCGGTTTGGGCCAGGGTTTTTTATTTTTTTTTTAGTATTAGTAATAGCAATAGTAATCGTAGTCACATGGTCGAGTTGGTTGAAAATTTGGTTTATAGTTTTAAAATTGCCAAATAAATATTACAAAAATATATATGCATGATAAAAAACGTTTATTGATTGCGAAATGGTAAATAAAATTGGAGGTGATTTCAATGAGTGAAACTTGGACTGCAACCTGGCGCCTGGCGGGGCAACACGAATGGTGGTGTCTGATCCCCTTTGTTCAATCTTGGTTTTAGACAGCGTGAGGCGCTTTGGTCCTGAAGGCCAAGTGAGAGCCTCATCTCTGTTATGTATACACTTTCTTTTAAGTAAATCGTTTATAATTTTCTTCACCCCTTTGGTTAAAAACATACCAGCCTCCTACATACCCCAACTTCGACTCATATGTGCATGAGGCTTTTGTCCAGATCGCCTCGAGTGGCTGAAGCATGTTTTTTAAAAACAAAGTTCCAAAGTATGCAACTTTAGATTGTTTTTACTCTTGCTAGAGTATTGAACAACATTGTTGAGTAAATATACATTTTTTTGTTTCATTTTAAAAGGCTGTGACAATGAACTTCATTGCGGTCAAGTACGTCTAAGCGAAGTTGGGATTATCCACATCTTGGCGGGTTAGTCTGCGTGGTTATGTGAACTACTTTTGTTTGCAGAGTTGCAGCCATGGCAGATTTACCTACTTTCTTTAAATGTTTGCAGATCAGCCTCATTTCGGTTCAAGTTGTGCTTAGTCTAGTGGGGCCGTGGGCTATGCTTGTCGATGTTGGCACCTGAACACTCGCCCTTTAATACCACTAGAGCAAATGCCTGTTTTTGTCTCAAAATGCAAATTTAATGCATAAAATAATTGAGATGCTAATTATTTATGAAGATTTGGTGAATGCAAGAGGCTATGATGATGAGTGTTTGTGGAGTCCTTGTGAATTCCAGCTGAGTCGAGATTATCTACGTCTTGGCTGATCAATTCGGATGGCCGTGTTATCCGTTTTGATTGTTTACAAATTTGAGCCTCATAATAGCTTTATTTTATTTTGGTTAATGAACGGGATGTTGTCGAACCCTATGAGTTGATTCGAACTGGCTCACTTAGCTAAAACATTTTTGCAGGTTAAACCAGAAATAGTTCCAAACCGCTGTTCATCTTTTTTTTTTCTTGTCCCTGTATTTTCAGAATTGACAATAATATGAAGATATTGATTGATTTTATTCATGTGCCTGCTGCACTCACTGTGAAACCTTTGTTTTCTTGAATATTTAATCATATGTGTTTTGAGAGAAGGTAAAGAAAATTATAATATAATGTGATCTTATTTAATGGTTTTTGTGAGCTTTAAATCTTATGACCGGTCTTCAATAATATTTACAAATGGAATGTATATCGATTATTTATTACTGAAATGCTACCTTCTTTATTGTATCAAATAAAAAAAAAATAATTTTTTTTTTTTAAATCTCTCTCTCTCTCTCTCTGTCTCTCTGTGTGTGTGTGAATTATGTATTGTGAAGTTACATTTACAAGTGCATGTATAAATGTATAATGATTTGGAAGTTGTAATTAACTAACATAACATTAACTCATGAAGTTGTAATATCTTAACATTTACAAGTGCAGGTATAAAGTTTGAACTAATATTTAAACATTTACAAGTGCAGGTATATATGTCAAATATAATCTAGTTGTGTAGTCATATCTGCCAAGTCAACAAAACCTGGTTCCTTAACATACATTGAATTGCATCCCACATAATAAAACCTGGTCTAGTGAGTGGGTCTTGAACTGTGTAATAGAACATGTTGGGTTGATGGGTTTTGAGTTGGCAGGTTAAAATTCTTGATCCCTATCCCTATCCGTGTTGTATTGTGTCAAACCCATTTAAGGAACCAGGGTTCGTGAAATACGTCACAATACATGTTGGTGTTCGAGTAATTACCTGTCAGGTATCGGGTATACAGTCTAGTTTTAAAAATACATGATTTCGTTTTATTGCCATTCAACTTATTCAGGTTTTAGAGTTGAAACAAAAAAGTAGAATTGACGAAAAACAAAATGATATGTACGTATAATTTTTGTTGATGTGTCGTTTTGGCTCATTCCCTCATTGATATGGTGAATCAACTTTCACAATTATATAGATTTTGAAGGCTACAACATAATAAATCTGAGGTCAGTCGTCGAACAGATTCAAAGAGCATGTGTGTTTTTTCTTTATAAACACTAGATTACTTAGGAGCTTAAATTTAAGATGTGATCTATGTTGGGTATTTCATACCTAATCATATATGTTATGAATATGGTTCTAATTTTACATACATAGCCATTTTATTTTTACAATGCAATATGGAAGTGGTCACCACTTTATTATTTGTGATGCTTAAACCATATATCATGGCCTGTAATGGACTAAGGGCGAGCAATTCTCAGCTGGATACCGCTAGGCCAAACACTCTTCCGTTCGCCTGGTGCATCTAACAAACGCAATAGCATGACTGCAACAATCGATCTCTTTCATAGTTTCATTCAATATACTACGACTACTCCATGCCTTATGAACCTTAGTCCTTCAGTTGTTACTAAGTAGATATGTCATATGCAATTATGAAAGTTTGTGACCACAAAACCTTGAAATTATGATTTCTATAATGGGGCCAATGCCCAGTGCACCCCTCAAGATAACTAGCAATTGGATTAGTGACGGATTCGCTATAAATAAAAAAAAAATGGTAAGTAAAGAACCTCACTTGTTATAATCACTCATTAGCAATCCCATCACCACTAACATTTGTCATAAAATTCATTACCCGATCTATTATGTTTTATGACAGACTGACGGACATTCAACGAACCTCAGTTTCACCAATGGATTTCCTATGGACACGTTTAAGTGAAAACCTTTTGTTTTGTAGTGTTAGTCTGGTTCTTATTCTTCTATTTCTCCATTATAGGAAACCACTGCTTTTCCTGTCAGGTATCCCAAGCGCATCTATAATGGGAAGCTCAAAAACCGTCTTCATGTTATCCCTACTCTGGATTTGTGCTCTCACAACCAAAATTGGCTCCAGAACGCGTCGGTCTCCATCTCCTTCTTATCTCTTCTTTAGTTCTATGTGAGCTAAAAAATACACCATATCCAAGCATTCTGATGCTCTAAAACAAACTTAACGCACCACATTCATCACCAATGATAAAAAAGTACACACGCACCCACAACTAGCATTGATGGCCACCAACACCACATATTATCATTCCATTCACTACTTGCATTTTGCAAAATTTTCAAAAAGTAAAATGGTCTCATGTTTAATTTCTAATTTATTAAATGATGGGTCCTTTTCTTATTAATGTTGTATATTATATGTCAAAAAAATAAAATACGAAAGTTAAAAAAGAATTAACGACAGGATATGTAGTTTAAGACCATATTGTTTTTTTAAACATTTGTGTTTCTTCGTGAAAATTTAAAACTTTAAAAAATTGAACAATGTATTGATGATGGATTGCATACATAAGCAAATTGCATCACTACCTACGTTAAAAAGTAAACAATAAATATTGAGTTATTGACTTTCACCAACCTTGAGTACGTTTTCAATTATATATGCATCCATCTCAAGGCTTGCTTCCGGATAATTTGGATCTAATTAGGGTGTGAACCAATAGCTTATATATTTATATACCATTTATCAAGGTATCCAATGTGGATAACGTTCAAGTGCATTTTTTTTCTCTAGGGATTCAGAAGAACTTTTCTGAAATAAGCCAACGAATATGGCGAGCTCATCGAGTGCACTTGATGTTACTGCACGGACCGAAGACATGAAATATGTGCACGCATCAAATGTTTATTGATTATCAGAAAACAAAATATTATTGATATTGGTTAATATTGTGTAAATACAAGATGGAATATATAAACTTTTACAAAGGGGCTAAGTTTGGTAAAAAGACCAAACGGCTATAAGATTAAATCAGTGAGCTGTTGAGATCTTTTTATTAGGGAAATGATGATAATGATCTGATCCCGCTTTATTTACTTTCCAACACTCCCCCTCAAGTTGAGTAGTGGGATTCCCGATACCCAACTTGTACAGACAATCATTATAAACCCTTCCATTGACAGATTTTGTAAGTATGTCTGCTAGTTGATCCTCTGACCGAGTGAACTGAAGTTCTATGGTTCCATTTTCGAGTTTTTCTTTGATAAAATGTCTGTCGACTTCTACATGTTTTGTACGATCATGTTGAACAGGATTTTCGGAAATTTGTATTGCAGCTTTGTTGTCACACCAGATTTTGCTAGCTTCCTTTTGTATGAACCCAATTTCAGATAGAAGTTTGCGTATCCATAAGACCTCTGCCAGTCCTTTTGCAATTCCTCGGAATTCAGCTTCAGCACTCGATAAAGCAACTACCTTTTGTTTTTTTACTTCTCCAGGTTACTAAGTTCCCTCCAACTAGCGTGAAGTATCCTGATGTAGATCTTCGGTCCTGTTGATCTCCTGCCCAATCAGCATCTGTGTAGGCTTGAATTTTTGAATGTTTGTTTGGTTGGAAGAGAATCCCATAGCGAACTGTCCCTTTTAGGTATCTGATAATTCTTCGAACAGCATCCATATGGTTAACTTGGGGTTGGTGCATAAACTGACTAACCACTCCTACAGCATACGCAATGTCTGGACGAGTGTGTGAGAGGTATATGAGTTTGCCCACTAGACGTTGATATTTCCCTTTATCTGCCAATTTTGCTCCTTTTTCCATGTAGAGTTTTTGGTTGGTTATCATTGGAGTATCAGCTGGTTTGCAGTCAACCATTCCTGTTTCAGCAAGGAGATCAAGGATGTACTTCTTTTGACATATGAAAATTCCTTGCTTCGATCTCAAGACTTCAATCCCAAGGAAGTACTTAAGTCTTCCTAAATCCTTCATCTCGAACTCCTTGAAAAGATTTGCTTTAAGCTTCTCCATTTCTTCTTTATCGTTTCCTGTGATAATCATATCATCAACATATAAAATTAAACAAGTTATGAGTTTACCTTTTCGTTTGAGGAACAAGGTATGGTCAGAATTGCTTTGTTTGAACCCGTATTTCTTCATCGCCAACGTAAACCTACCAAACCATGCTCGAGGTGATTGTTTAAGACCGTAGAGAGTCCTTTTTAGCCGACACACTTCTTGATTTTTGAAGTTATCTGTGAATCCGGGAGGTGCCTCCATGTAAACTTCTTCTTTCAATTCTCCATGAAGGAAGGCATTCTTCACATCAAACTGATGAAGAGGCCATCCTTCATTAGCAGCAATAGATAAAAGAACACGGATTGTATCGATTTTGGCTACCGGGGAGAAAGTCTCAGAATAGTCGATCCCATACGTTTGCGTGTATCCCTTGGCCACTAGTCGAGCTTTATATCTTTCTATTGTTCCATCTGGTTTGCGTTTAATAGTGAAGATCCACCGACATCCTACCGGTCTCTTTCCTGAGGGAAGGATACATTTTTCCCATGTCTCGTTTTTCATAAGCGCATCCATTTCTGTTTCCATAGCATCCTTCCATTCCTTGGACTCCAGGGCTTGTTCTACAGAGTTTGGGATTTGTTCATTGAGGAGGGCAGCAGTGAAGGCTTTAGCTTCTCTAGACAAATTTCCATTGGCCATATTTGCTATGGGATACCTAGTTGATCTTGTCTCCTTTTCTGGGGAATATCGTTTTGGGGGGTACTCCTCTATTGGCTCTTGGAGGTAGCACGTATCTCTCGGTTGTTTCATTTTGTTCTTCCTGTATTGATTCCCCCTGATCCTCCTGCATAATTTGTTCACTTGCTATTCTACTGTTAGATGTATCATTTGAAAAATCATTATTAGTCATACTAGGAGGACTTTGTGGTTCCTCGTTGGTTTCACTATTTTCAGGATCACTATTTTGAGGTGCAAGTGTAGGACAGGGAGATTCTTGATCAGCAGCACTAGCAGGATGTGGGGAAGCAGATGAGTCTCGTTGGGTACTGTGAGTCTCTTTTGTCATAGATGAGGGGGCCCATGTTAGCCAATCCAGTGGGTCAATATGCTTCTTCTCCCCCTGACCACTGTATTGGCATGTATAGAAAAATTCGGTCTCAAGAAAATCACAGTCAAAGGTAGTATACACGCGTCTGCGTGTTGGGCTGTAACACCTATATCCCTTTTGATCGATTCCATAGCCAACAAATACGCATTTTTCTGCGCATGGACCTAGTTTTCCTCGATCATGTTTAGGGATATGAGGGTAGACAGTACATCCAAAGACCCTTGGTTCTAAGGTGAGAGGTGGAGGAATGTTGGTAAAATCAGACAGGACTTGAATGGGGGTTTTAAGGTTAAGAGCTTTGGTAGGAAGACGGTTAATTAAATATGTGGCAGTCGCGGCAGCTTCTGGCCAAAAAGACGTGGGAACTTGAGACTCAATTAAAAATGCCCGTGTGATTTCTAAAAGAATACGGTTTTTTCGTTCGACAGTGCCATTTTGTTCAGGAGTATAGGGGCACGTTTTTTGGTGAATTATTCCTTTGTTTTGACAAAATTGTTTCATAGACTCATTGACATATTCTCCGCCATTGTCTGATCTGAGAACTTGAATATTAGTTTTAAATTGAGTTTGTATCATAGTATAAAAGATAGTAAATTTTTCAAAGACTTCAGATTTATGTTTCAAAAAATAGATCCATGTCATACGAGTACAATCATCAATAAATAAAACAAAGAAACGAAAGTTTTGTCCCCCATTAACCTCTGCGGGACCCCACACATCAGAATGAATTAAAGAAAATGGAGTTTTAACTCTAGTATTATTGAAACGATACGTATGTCTGTGGCTTTTAGCTAAGACACAGGTCTCACACTGTAAAGTTTTATTGGTAGGAAAAAGTTTTGGAAATAAAATATGTAAATAATTACTAGACGGGTGCCCTAATCTCCTATGCCAAAGCCAGGCTTCCCTATTTGTAGATCCATGAGCGAGCATCACATGTCCCCGTTGAGTTACTTCATCCACATAATATAATCCTGACCGTTCAGTGCCACGCCCAATGATCATTCCCGTCCTAATATCCTGAAGAATACAAAAGGTTGGATGCATCAAGACGGTGCAATTTAACTCTTTTGTAATGTGGCTAATGGATAGCAGTTTATGTGACAAGGATGGAACATAGAGGCAATTCCTTAGTTTTAAAGTTGGAGATATTTCAATAGTACCTCCTCCTTTAACAGGGACGTCCCCCCCATTAGCAGTTTTGATGTTATTGATCCTAGGTTTAGTTTTAGAAATAATATCATATTTATCATAGGTCATGGTGTCAGTGGCACCACAGTCAAAGATCCATGATTCGTTAGTTTTAGTGCAATATTGAGCTATATTAGCCTGCCGAGCACTTAAATTTTTATATTTCAAAAAACAGTTTTTATCTTTTTCTTTAAAAAACAAAGGTTTTTTACCAACCCTTATTTTTATTCTTTTCTTTAAAAAACAACGGTTTTTTAATATTTTGGCCGATGGCTTTTTATAAATCCCACTTTTTGATTTGAATTGTTTTCGTATATCATGTGATGATCCAAAGTCAACTTTGTGATTATCTCATCCACACCTTTTTTATTGTAAAAAAAAGATTCGGTACCTCGAGATTTAAAACGTTGAGTTTGTTTATTATTAATAGATGAAGATAATCCCAAGTCATTATTAGGATTCATCCCATCCACACATCTTTGGTTAAAAGGTGAGGGGTTTTCCATGGTTTGTTTATAGAACTGATGGTGGGTTTTGTTTATACCCATTCCCTTCCCTTCATCTTTGTTCAAGTTCATGTCCTCTTCATCTTTGTTCAATAAATCATAAAATATTGGGGGAAAAAATTTAGGGTTACAGATCGGATTTGAGGTTAAACCCTCAATCCGGTTACCTCCATCCATAGCATCTTCATCCCAGTCGGCCGCTACCATGCCTCCAAAGGTTTCTTCGCCGCCGTCGTATGTCACGTCGGTAGCTCTTTCTTTGCTGCCCGTGGCTACAACAGTTTTTTTCTTTATCCTGTCCACTACTGTAAGTGACCACCAGGGCATCCCACAGCGTCTTAGCAGTGGAAACTCGGTGAGGTTGCTGGCAAGTGTTGGTTCGATGTTTTGAATCAACCATGAAAAAAACCACTAGGTCATCATGTTCCCACTGTTCGTAAGTTTCATCAGTTGGGCTTGGTGGGTTTGTGGTTAAATGTTTGAGAAGCGCTTTTGACTTACCGCCTATGGCCGCCTGGATCATCCGGTCCATAAAGCGTAGTTTTGGCTGTTTAGTTTGAGGTTAATATGCAGGTTGTCGGACAGTTTTGGATTTTGTGGCTGAGTGTTTTGAAGATTGAAAACATCCTTAAACAGTTTGGCAAGTTGGAAGGGCTAAATCTGAACCAGAGTTACCGTCTTCGGACATGGCAGCCTGGTTCGGAAGATTGAAACAGAGAGGCTAGGTATATGATGAGCAATTAGGTTTAAAAACCATGCTCTGATACCATATTGATTATCAGAAAACAAAATATTATTGATATTGGTTAATATTGTGTAAATACAAGATGGAATATATAAACTTTTACAAAGGGGCTAAGTTTGGTAAAAAGACCAAACGGCTATAAGATTAAAATCAGTGAGCTGTTGAGATCTTTTTATTAGGGAAATGATGATAATGATCTGATCCCGCTTTATTTACTTTCCAACAATGTTAACGTGTCGAACTTTGTTTCAGTGAAGCTTTCTAGCCAAAGCAACTATCCTATTTGGAAGGCTCAAATGCTTTGCCTCATAGAGAGCCAGATGTTGAGTGGCGTCATTGATACTAGCTTTCCTATGCCCGGGGTATGAATATGGACAAGAATAAACGATATGACACACTTGTCAAAGGTTGGATTTTCGGTTCGATTGACGAAAATGTACTCAAGAACTTCGTACATATTAAATCCGCAAGACAAGTTTTGGAGGGAGTTAGAATCCAACTATACTACTCCATTGAGTATAGATTCCACAACAGGTACGTACAAATTTATTTCTTATGATCTAGATTTAGAAACATGATTAATGAATATGTGACTTAGCTGTTCTAACTAAATGTTTGATTTTACATTCTTGCAAGAGTGTGTAATAGCTCACTGATTGAGAGTTTTTTGCACCAAAGATAAATGGGCAGGAGCTACTTTATTATATTCAGAATTCAATATTTTAATACATTTCTCATGGTAGACTGGTAGTTCATCTTAAATCTTAATAGAGAGTGAACACTAACCCAACTTTTTAGGGTCGAGTAATATAACTTTTTGAGTAACTATTCAATTTGCTTTTTTTTTTTTAATTTCTTAACGTGACAAGTGACAATAGGATCTATGATCTATCTATTTCTTTTCACTATTGCATACTTTTCAGTTTTCATTTCTAAATAAATTCTTATTTATTCTATTCTGAGATTCATCCTTCTCATTACATATACTTTGTTATGGTTATAAAAACTCTAATAATATATGTTATGACCCTTTGTAAATCATATAAACATTTCATACTATTATCATTTTTTTCATTTGTTTATTTATTATTATTGTTATTATTAGTTGTAGTGTTAGTGTTAGTGGGGTCGTAGTAGATGGGTCATAGTAGTGGCGGTAGTGGTATGATAGTGTGGAGTTAGTGTTAGAAATTAAAATAAAAAGATCAAAATAATTTCAACCTTTCCTTTTTCCATGGTTTTTGACAGCTACATCCTACTCAATAAAGAGCCGTTAGTTTCAATCCAAGATTATTTCCAGCCTCAATTTGATTATATTTCCTTTATTATATTGTTCTACATGTGTATTTATAGTCTCTCTTTTTCTATTGTAAAATACAATTCATTCAATAACAATACATAAATGTTTCTCCTCTGATTGACAACATGGTATCAGAGCAGTTTCTGATCTCTGAAAAAACCTCTCAAATCCCATCGATTTCTTTTCCTAGAGGTAGAACCAGCCAAAAAAAACCATTTCAAATACTGCAAAAAAAGGGGGTAGAGAGCATGTCAGACAATAGAATAAACTCTGACCAAACCTCTTCCCATTATCCCTGATGATTTGATCTTTCAAATTGTTGCCCTCCTTCGAAACAGTCTTGGAGTGCAACCTGCAACAATAAATTCAACGATAAATTCTGAGAATCTATCTCTTGGAATTAAACTAAGTGGTGACAACTATGCTTTATGGGCAACCCTCATGAAAAAGGCCATTAGTGGAAGGGGGAGAGGGTCTCATATCACTGGAGAACTGTCACCTCCATCAAAAACAGATCAAAATTATACATGCTGGGAGCAAGACGACCAGTGTGTATTCACATGGTTGATTCAAAATATTGAATCAAACTTTGTAAACAATGTTTCAGAATATCCGACGGCTAAAGCTCTTTGGGATGGGCTAGCTGTCACATACGGGTCTAGATTATCGGCTGGGAAGAATAAAAATCGTGCAGATTATCATAGGAACAAGGAAAAAGAAGACAAATCAAAGCTTTTTTGCACTCATTGTAGTATGAAAAGGCATACCATGGAAACTTGCTTCAAGATTGTTGGATATCCTGACTGGTGGAAAAATGGACGCAAAAAAGGAACCGGAAAAGCTATGGTCGACACCAGCAATGCCGGAGCTACCCGCGGCAGCGACGACCAGAACCAAGGCTTCGGTGGGATCTCTTTCGGAGCAGGAAGCTCTGTGGATGGAGGTACCGGGTTTTGGGGGAAAACCTCAAACCCGATTTTTAGTCCTAAATTTTTTGATTACAGAATTCTTAATTTGTTACCTGATGATGGGAACACTAATAACCCCCAAAATGATAAAAAGGATTTTCAAAAAGGGTTTACTGATAAAGGTGCCATTGGAGGTGGTAAACCCCAAGATAAGCTAGATAATATTAAACAAAAAGGTATGGGCCAACATATACATGAATTCACGGGTGGACAAGAGAATTGTGAATGGGTCCCATCTATAAACACTAAAAATAAAAATCATTCTTTCTCAAAAAAAACGTAAAGAAAAAAATTTCAAAAGGACAACACAATTCTTTTTTAAAGAAAACCCCTTTTAAATCCCAAGCAAACATTGTCCAAAATTGTACAAAAACAGATGAATCATGGATATTTGATTGTGGTGCTACAGACACCATGACGTATGATTTATCTGATTTAATTTCAAAAAATAAACCTCGGATTGACAAGATCAAAACTGCCAATGGGGGGGTTTGTCCCTGTTAAAGGGGGAGGAACTGTTGAGATATCCCCAACCTTAAAACTATCAAATTGCCTTTATGTCCCTTCCTTGTCCCACAAACTCTTATCCATTAGCCACGTAACAAAAGAGTTAAATTGCACCGTCTTGATGCATCCAACCTTTTGTATACTTCAGGATATCAGGACGGGAATGATCATTGGTCGTGGCACTGAAAAAGGTGGATTGTACTATGTTGACGAAGTCACTCAACATGGGAACGTAATGCTTGCTCATGGAACTACAGATAGGGAAGCCTGGCTTTGGCATAGAAGACTAGGACATCCCTCTAGTGGCTACCTTCACCTTTTATTTCCAAAACTTTTTCCTTAAATAAACCTTTAGATTGCGAAACTTGTGCTCTTGCTAAGAGTCATAGACATACTTATATTTTGAATAATACACGGTGTCGGGTCACCATTTTCTCTTATTCACTCTGATGTATGGGGTCCTGCAGAAGTTAATGGAGGACAAAATTTTCGTTTTTTTGTCCTATTTATTGACGATTGTACTCGTATGACGTGGATCTATTTTTTGAAACAAAAAATCAGAAGTCTTCGAAAAATTTACTATTTTTTATAATATGATACAAACTCAGTTTAAAACCAATATTCAAATTCTTCGCTCTGATAACGGAGGCGAGTTTGTAAATGAATCTATGAAACAATTCTGTCAAAATAAAGGGATTATCCATCAAAAAACGTGCCCCTACACTCCTGAACAAAATGGTACAGTTGAGCGAAAAAATCGTATTCTCTTAGAAATAACTCGCGCCTTCTTGATTGAGTCTCAGGTTCCTACCTCTTTTTTGCCAGAAGCCGCTGCTACTACCACATAATTTATATAAATAAACCGGCTTCCCACCAAAGCTCTAAATTAAAAAACTCCTATCCAAACCTTGTCCGAGTTCACTAAAATCCCTCCGCCCCTTACACTTCAACCACGAGTCTTTGGATGTACTGTCTTTCCTCATATTCCTAAACATGATCGGGGCAAACTTGGTCCATGTGCAGAAAAATGTGTCTTCGTAGGATATGGGATTGACCAAAAGGATACCGATGCTATAGCCCCAAAACGTCGCCATATCTACACCACTCTCAATTGTGATTTCCTTGAAACCAAATTTTTCTATACCTCCCAATTTAGTGGTCAGGGGGAGAAACAAGTTGACCCACTAAATTGGCTAAAGTGGGTACCTTTTACCGAAGAAGCCAATACCACCAATAACCAAAACGAAGCGAATCACGAAACCCAAAGTGACTCGTTTACTCCCTCAGAATCCGAACCTATCATCAGTGCTACTACCCAAGATCCTCCTAGCCCCAAGGTAAGTAACTTTTATGTACACGAGGACACTCATAATGACACTTATAATACACAAGAACCTTTTGATCCAAATAATGTTGAAACACAAGAACCTATTGATATATCTAATGACAATGAAATAGCAAGCGAGCAGGTTACAGAGGAGCAGGAGAAACCAATCCAAGAAGAACAAAATACAACTGGAAGATATGAGTTACCTTCCAAGAATCAATAGAGGGGTACCACCAAAACGATATTCCCCAACGAAAGAAACAAGAGCAACTAGATACCCAATGGCTAACATGGTCAATGGAAACCTATCTAAAGAAGCTAAAGCCTTTACCACTGTCCTCCTCGAAGAGCAACTCCCAAGATCCGCTGAACAAGCCTTAAAGTCTAAAGAATGGAGAAATGCCATGGAAACCGAAATGGAGGCCCTTGGAAAAAACAAGACGTGGGAAAAATGCACACCCTTCCCATAGGAAAGAAACCGTAGGCTGTCGGTGGGTGTTTACTATAAAATACAAACCAGACGGAACCAAGAAAGATACAAAGCCCGTTTAGTTGCTAAAGGATATACCCAAACATATGGGATTGATTACTCAGAGACATTCTCCCCGGTAGCAAAGATTGACACAAATCCGTGTCCTTTTTTCTATTGCTGCAAATGAAGGATGGCCTCTTCACCAGTTTGATGTCAAGAACGCTTTCCTACACGGAGAATTAAAAGAAGAAGTGTATATGGAACCTCCTCCCGGTTCACAGATAATTTCAAAACTAAGGAAGTCTGTCGGTTGAAAAGAGCTTTGTACGGGCTTAAGCAGTCTCCTCGAGCTTGGTTTGGCAGATTTACCTTAGCAATGAAGGGATATGGGTTTCAACAAAGCAACTCCGATCATACATTATTCCTTAAACGAAAAGGTACACTAGTGACTTGTTTAATTATATATGTTGATGACATGATTATTACAAGAAATGATAAGGAAGAAATGGAGAAACTGAAGGCAAATTTGTTCAAAAAGATTTTGAGATGAAGGATTTGGGAAGACTTAAGTACTTCCTTGGAATTGAGGTACTAAGGTCCGAAAAGGGGATCTTTATCTGCCAAAAGAAATACATTCTTGAACCTTTTAGCCGAAATAGGAATGGTCGACTGTAAGCCGGCTGACACCCCCAATGATGGCCAACCAAAAACTCTATATGGAAAAGGAAGCAAAATTTGTAGACAAAGAAAGATACCAACGTTTAGTTGGTAAACTAATATACCTTTCACACACTCGTCCAGACATTTCATATGCGGTTGGGGTAGTCAGCCAGTTTATGCATCAACCTCAAGTAGCTCACATGGAAGCAGTATGGAGAATAATAAGGTATCTTAAAGGAACTGCGGGCCATGGGATTCTTTTTCAACCAAACAGACATGAAAATCCAAGCCTATACAGATGCAGACTGGGCAGGAGACAAAGGAGACCGGAGATCAACATCAGGATACTTTACATTAGTTGGTGGGAATCTTGTCACATGGAGAAGCAAGAAACAAAAGGTTGTAGCCTTATCCAGCGCTGAGGCAGAGTTTCGAGGCATTGCACGAGCCGGCAGAGGTTCTATGGCTACGTAAACTCTGACCGAAATTGGGTTCCTCCTCAAACTGAACCTAATAGAATCATGTGTGATAACAAAGCAGCACAATACAGATTTCAGAAAACCCTGTTCAGCACGACCGTACAAAACACGTGGAAGTTGATAGGCACTTCATCAAAGAGAAACTTGAAGCCAGGATCATAGAGCTCCCATTCGTTCAGTCAAAAGATCAACTAGCAGATATCTTAACAAAAGCCGTCAACGGAAGAATCTTTAAAAGTTGTCTTGGCAAGTTGAGCATTGGAGATCCCACTACTCAACTTGAGGGGGAGTGTTAGAAATTAAAATAAAAGATCAAAATAAATTTCAACCTTTCCTTTTTTCCATGGTTTTTGACAGCTACATCCTACTCAATAAAGAGCCGTTAGTTTCAATCCAAGATTATTTCCAGCCTCAATTTG